>JARYGA010032001.1:0-20292 GCA_030545235.1 Helianthus tuberosus
CAAAATGCCCTTTTCATGCATAATTGGTATTTAAGCATATGTAACTCAAACTTTTGTCACTTAACTGATTATGCAACATATTTAAACATGTTTAGGCATATAATACTTGTCATAGGACTAGTTAGGCGTTCCGAACGCGTTTTACGCGAACGACGCGTTAAAGTAGCATAAGCTACCTAAATGGGTCGTAATGGGTCGTAAGCACTTAGGTTAGGTTTCGATTTAGTATGTAGGCTTTGTTAAACCATATCGTATGAGTTCCAACACTCATTTGGTTTGCGAAACCTCATCCTATCCGATCTTCCGATTTAGGTCCGATTATTAATGTAGTTACCTATATTAGGTGCCGTTTGATTTCTGTGATCCCTCTAGCTTTTCTTAGTTGTTATTCAAGACTTCTAAGCATTCTCAAGTGAGTACATAGTCCCCTCTTTTACTGTTTTCAACTGTTTTGGGGTGAAACACATGTGCCTACTTGTTACTTTTGTGCTTTTCATGCTTTTATATCATATATACTTGCTATGTTCATTGTAGGATTGAGATTCGATCAAAACGAGTCGGTCTGAGTCAAATCTAGGTAACTAGAAAGGCGGAAACAGACAAGCAACCTTGAATCAGTGTTAGAATAGGAGTAGAAGCAGAGAAATACACTTTAAACACGTTTTCCATTGATTATAAACGTTTTCATACGGAGAGAATTTGTCAGCACTTCATGGCAAGATTCTCTAAAAAGTTACAAATGAAAAACTACATCAGCCTATTTATAGGCAGCACCAGTTCACACGAGATAAACTACCCACTTCGCACGAACTAACATTCCCCAGTTCGTGCGACCTGACTTGTATTCCATCAGTTCGTACGAATTGGATATAAATCATACAAAACATAACATTTAACCCTATTACACGTATTTGACACGACCTAGACTGATAACGTAGGTGATAGACATTGTGCACCAACAAACTCCCCCTTGGATATTGCCGTAGTCTTCAGTCAGCCTGTCTTCAACACTTTCTTCACAAAGACGAGTTTTCAGATTCCACAGTCTTTACACGTTCTTCCAACTTCTTTTTCTCACTAGAAACTTCATTCACCTTCTGTTGCAGCTTTCTCACAAGATCATCATTTACGAAGCTAAAATCACCAATCTCTTCAAGAGCTATATTCTCCGGAATATGAGGAAAATCTTTAAGTTTCATCTTCATCATCTGAACTTGTCTTTCTTTTCTTTTGTTTCTCTCTATCTCTTGGATCAAGGTTTTCTTTGACCCAACGATCAACTTGAACATCAACATCAGAATCTTCATCAGATGAACTATCCTCTTCATCATCAACCACTTCCTTACCAGCTGCTTTCTCAGCATCTAGAGTATCATCAAGATTTTTCAAAAAACGTTCAGTTTCAGTAGATAATTGACCTTGATCTTTATCAACATTTGCTTCTTGTTCATCTTCTTCTGGTTCATCAACCAACATTGTTTCAACAACTTTCTTCTTACGCTTCTTTTGTGGTTGAGATGACGAACCTTCTTCAGCTTGAACTTTTGGAGTTCTCTTACCACCTCTTTTCTTTTCTTTTTCAACCTTTGTAAACCACTCATTCCGAGTTTCCCTGAACTCTTCTAACTTTGTTAATTCATCATCTGCACTTTTTTCTTTCATCTCTGCATCATTCCTCCATTTCAAAAGATTCAAAGGATCTGGATCCTCATACTTTTCATCTTTGATAAACCCGAAAAAACTCTGTTTTATTCTTCGTTTCTGGCCAATTCTTGTGATACTTGGATAATCTGATCAACGTCTCATTATCCATATGATTCAACATCATCAAATCATTCTCTTCATCTTTCACCAGATTCGGATAAGCATGATCCAGCATCATTTGCACAAATCTCGGATACATCCAGCTTTTACTGCCCGAAGTAATGTTATCTTTCATGTAGTGGAAAACGATTCTTGAAAAATTGTATTTTTTGTTCAACACCAATGTCGTTACCATACACATCTGATAATCTTTCATCACATCATACCCACCTTTTCTGTGACTAAGTGCGTGAATCACTGAATGAATGAAAAACTTGTACGGCTTTGTGAAACATGCTTTCAAATAATTTGCGTTATTCAATGGACCAATGTATCCCATTCTCAGCATACAACCTTTGACCATTCTCTCTGGAAACCCTGTAGGTGAATTTTCATCATCCGAAAAATCTAACACTTCTCTGACAAGCTGTTCAATGATAATGATCTCTTTATCTTCACCATTTAGGCTAACAACTGAATTAATCACATCATTCACGTCATCGTACTTTGCATTCTTCCAGAAATGAGCAATATGAGATCTGAAAACTCTGTGCTGATTCGTCAACGCCTTCTGAATCGGTAAACGCTTCAAAAACGGCAAAATCTCCTTGAATACAACCATCTTTGGTAACGTCTCATCATAGACACAGCAAATGTTGTGTGACGGATCAAATTCTACATTTGAAGCCTGAAACACAAACAACAAGTTTATCAATTTGCACACATTTCAAAACAACACAAGATTCACACGATCTGGCTTTCAAACGAAGTGGCCATTTTCATGCGGTCTGGTGCATTCAAACTTTTCATACGATGTGACTTTAAACGGACTGATGAACTCACACTAACTCGTTTCATACGAACTGAACACTTCAAACGATGTGGTGTTCAAACGAGTTGATAATTTCAAACAATCTGGATCCTTTACACGGTTTGGCCATCTCGTGTGAAGTGAACCGTCACTTCGTTTGAAACACATGTTCATGAACAGTAAAATTTTAGATTTTTAAACATGATTTTATGATAAAATTGAAACCACAGATCTTTTCTATATCAAATTCCGAGTACATGGATGTGTTTTTTATTCGATTTAGACCATTACTCAACCCTAGATCTAAGTTCAAAGATCTGTTCATTCGAGTTTCATTCGAATCGGTTCAATTAACCATCAAACTTTACCTTTCCCATGTTATAAGTTGTGCAAACCAACTTATAAGATGATTTTGAACAACAAGGACACAAGATTTTGACTTGAAAACAACGAAAATCTCAAATCGCCTGAAATCGCTTTTGAAGAGTGTGTTTGGTGCGGAGTGGTGAACAGAAAATGGTTCATGCGGAAAGGACTCCCCCTTAAATAGAGGATCCAGTTCGTGCGAAATGAACATGGAGGCGGTGTGAGGAGTTCATGCGGACTGGCCTTGAATGAAACTGTTTGGCCAGTTCGTACGAAATGATCACTTCGTGTGAAATTCATTTTTTCAAGTTTTTTAATTTTAATTTTTTTACTTTTATTTTTGACTATTAACCAACACACTCAGTTAACCAAGTCCAAATTAATGACCCTGGTTAACTGTTTAGTCTGCCAAGTCCAAGTTAATGACCTTGGCCGACCAAATTATGATCTCGCTGATATTTTGAAACAAATTAAGTTCAAATTAATGAACTTTTAAACATTTTGAGCAATTACCAACATTTTTTCTCAAAATTTTTTCTTTACCAACCCAAATGATCCAACATGTTTAGCACTGTGAGACTTTGATCATCAGATCCCCAACGTCTGTTGTCGAAAATAAGATGAAATATCAAATCTTTTTGGATTTTACAACATTTTGCTAAACAAACAGGAAATGTTTTTGGATTTAAGAAACAGTAAACTGTACAAAAATATTTACAAACATTTTTTTATGAGTTTTTGTAAGAGGATCATATCAGTTTTTGAGACTTTTCACCAACACCGTTGATCTGGATTTAACTTTCAGTTTTAAACAAATTCACTTCTGATTGTCAGTATTGTTGTCCACTTAAACTTCTACACAAGTTTCAATTGATTCAAGATACGAGATTAGATGTTTTAAGATCTGAACTTATTCGCGTGTCCCACCTCAGAATATACTCCCGTATCCAGACTACTATATTCAGTCTTACAGGTGAGTGCACACTAATGATATCTGTAAGGGGTTAAATGCGAGGCCATGAGAGCTCAGGCTATTGTTTCCGCAAAATCAGAGAGACGATGGCTCGACTTTAGGTGGGTCCCCCTTGGGAATCTTCTTTTCAACAGCACATGATTAGCATTTTTAAATGTTTCATCATTTTTTATGCTGATGGTGAGCTTTAAGATTTAAAGCAGTGCAAAGTATTATACGAGGACTAGGCTATTGCTCCCGTAAAATCAGAAGTCCTTGTATAATAGCCCAGATATCACCACGTACAAAGATCTAGTATGTCAGAAATAGAGCCTTTCAAACAAGATTTCGGGGGTTACCCATATATCCGAGAGATGTTCCCCACGAAATAAACAGTTATTCGTTATGTTTATATCTCGAACTCAATCTACTAATTGTGCGAAGCCTACTGGTACATCATTAGTGAGAGTTGTTTAAAAACATTTTGACTTTCCATTTCATTAGCATGTTGTGATAGTCCACTGATGTACTATCATTTCCTCTTTTTCACACAAAACTCATTTTTGACTTTTTCAATGTTTTTATATTTTTGAAATTTTATCATGTTTTTGTATTTTCTATAAACTTTCTCCCCCTAAAATCAAAAACATATTTTTATGTTTTTGGTTTTATCAAAAGCAGTAAAGAAAACTGTACAGAAAAACATGACAACAAGACGCAGATCACTTCTGATCGCCAACCTCCTCGGCCACACACTCTACCACCCTCCCAGAAAACAAATTCTTTAACCCATTCAATGTCAAAAGATAATTAAATCTTGTTTTATAAAAGGATTTTGTGTAAAAATCAGCTCTCTGATCATCGGTGTGAATATAATTAATTCGAATCAATTTTTTCTCGTAGCAATCACGAATAAAATGATGTTGAATCTCAATATGTTTTGTTTTAGAGTGTTGCACCGGATTTTTAGTGATATTAATGGCCGCCTCATTGTCCACAAAAATTGGTGTGTCTAAGAATTGCAAACCATAGTCCCTCATTTGTTGTTGGATCCAGAGGATCTGAGAACAACAGCTGGAAGCCGAAACGTATTCAGCCTCACTAGTCGAGAGAGCGACTGTGGTGTCACACCCCGAAATTATCAGAGCATTGGCGTGACTGGACTGGTATCTTCATTGCACAGCGGAAGCAAATAAGCTAAGTCTTTTTAGAAAATGAACGCCACTAAGTACTCGATTCCACATGGTTCTCCTATTCCAACCGTGCCTTGTCTTAGAAATGCAACCTGAGAAAGAAACATGCGAAAAATCAACATAAAGTTGAGCGAGTTCATAGTTTGTTTGTAAAAGATTTGAAATAAGTCTTTTGAATAACCGGTTTGCGAAATATTATTGAGAAAACGAATTTAGAAATTATTTTCTTGTCAAGTTGATTGGAAACTTTGTATTTGTGACGCATTATGTTCGTAAAACCATGTATTTGTAAACTCATGTATTTGTAATGTTCGTATAACCGTCAATGCCCACCCTGACTTTGACTCCATGCCCGCATACTCCTATGCTTTGAATTTGTATAAAACATGGTATTTAATTTGTATAAATCAAGTATTTCTGTAAGTATGTATGTCCCTGGTATGTAGCAATAAGGAAAAAGAGATCACCAATGGGTTGCAAAGCCACTGGTATGTGTGAAATGGTGCAGGAAGTACTCAAACCTAGCAAATTTGTACCGGGCTTCCGGCTGTAAGACATAGTCACCTCATGGTCCATCCCGCGGACTCATGGGTGGGGCTCGCTACACCCAAATAGATCTATCACTCATGTCCCTCGGTCCTACGATGAGGATTAATGGCCTTAAGTGTTGTACCCACCACTCACATGATCTAAGTAGTAAACCCTCCTTAAGCTAACCATACCATGTATAAAATGTCTGTAATAATTGTCACATGTATTTTACCCCAGTTTCTCAGACTGAAGCTCCCCAGCCTCTAAGGCTGAACCTCCCCAGCCTCTAAGACTGAACCTCCCCAGCCTCTAAGGCCAACTCCCCAGTCTCTCTATATTATCACCAGACGATCCATCCCTAGTCATGAAAATCATTCACATTTCGATAATACGCATTTGTTTTGTAAAAACTGGTATATTTAGTATAATCCATTCGTAATATGATTTAGAAATATGAGTTTTCGTTCGTTCAAAAGCTTTGTATGTTCTTGCACAACGTGCTTTGTCTAAAATATGCAGTCTTTGTTCTTCGAGAACTTTGTGTGTTTTCTGCAAAACGTGCATGTCTTTCCACCCCGAAAACATTTATAAAAATGTAAAACCGTAAAAAGATGGGGTTATGAACTCACCTGAATTGCCTTGTGCGAAGCTAGCTAATTACGACTTCGTGATGTCGTTTCCAAGACTTGACTTGCTAGCGTGCATTCTACAATATTCCTAACACAGAATATCTTATAAGTTTCTAAATTTAAACGTAGCTAAACTACACTACGTGTCATCGAGCTCTACCGAATCGTTAACTGAACGATTCAACGGTAAGTTGTTAACAATGATGTTATATTTTGTTTAGTTCGTCTATTGTCGGTAATAATTAATAAGTCTTGTAGGACTTAGTTCCGCATTAGTCGCCTCAAGAAGTCGCACGTGTATGTAAAGTATATTTACATAAATATAATGTATACAAAAATATTCGTATGAAAGTAGTATATAATAACCTTGTATTATATATATTGCGTCTTGAATATATTTTCCAATACATACGTATATGCCATTTCGGCATTTGAAATAAATATAAAAAGTTATATTTATTTTATAAGAGAATCGTCGAGTTGTCGTGTTTGAAAATAAATACATAACTATATTTATTTTTATAAATGAATACGGGTCGCTTGATGTTTGATAGGTTATATCTATTTTTATAAAAAAGTACAAGCCATTTGTTGTTTAAAATAAATATACAAACTATATTTATTTTAATAAAAGAATCGTCGCGTTGTTTGATATCCGAAATAAATATATGAATTATATTTATTCTACAAAAGAAGTCGTATTGTTTGTTATTCGAAATAAATATATCAACTATATTTATTTTTCTAAAATGAAGTCATGTCATTTGGTATTTGAAATAAATGTAAACTATATTTATTTTTATGAAACGGTTTCGTATTGTTCGACGTTTGAAATGAATATAAACTATATTTATCTTTACGAAAAGATTTCGTATCGTTTGATACTTGAAAGGATTGTCAAAAATAATAAAAGAATTGAAAGTATTAAAGCATTGCCGAAAATAATATCCAAGTTGTCGTATTCGTGATGTTGTGAAGTGCCGTAGATATTTTGTATTTGTTTTAACAAAAGATTATTTGAATTCCGACGTTTTGTTTTATAATAAAAGCGCTTCGTATTTATGGATTTTCTCGAAAAACGAGCAGAGTTTCCTCTGTTTTTGGACGCCCCCGACAACACAAGTTGTCGTTGTTTTATCAAAATTCAATAAGATTCAAGCAATATAATCAATGTTTATATAAGTTATGTCTAATATGTAAAAATGTAAAGTATACGTAAATTGATTGGTTCAAGCTCGTTTATCACGCGTAACATTAAAACTATATCGAAAAATAATATAATCAATCTCGTCATTAAACTTTTACCATTTCTCGTGTCGAACGCCGAAGTGGTTGACTGAGTTGACCGGGTCAATCCACGAACCGTAAGACCCGATGTAACTAAGCTGCTGACCTATTAACCAAACCGAAACCCGTCGACCCGAGCCGCTGACTTGTTGACTTGCCTTGACCAATCCAAATCTGAACCAATCTCGGACTCAGACGAGAGCCGAGACCCGAACCGTGAGTCATTGACCTGCGCTAGGTCTGACTTGTTGAGCCGACCCGAGCCCCACATAACCACCTCCTCCGCCGCTACTGTAGCCGAAAGAGATTTGGAGGTCGTCGGACCTCCACTGCCGTCGCCGTGAATCCCATAAGCCAACAAATCATCATTATCAAAGATCTTCATCGGAAAAACTGAAAGAAATTGGGGAAACAGAGACGTGTTTACCGGAAATTGTCGGACAGAAGAAAGACCTCCGCTGCCGCTACCGTCTGCGGCGGCGCCGCTGCCGTCCTCCGACGTCGGCTCCATCTCTGTCGTTCTCTCTCTCTCTCATCGCGTTCTCTCTCCCTGCTCCGCCTCTCTCTCTTCGATATCTCTTCTGTTTCTCTCTCTGTTTGTCGACGCCGCACCACCACCATCGCACCGCCGCACCGCCGGTGGTCTCACCGGTGACGGAACAGGCGAGGGGGGGTATAAAGATGTTGTCGGTGAGGGTGGGGTGCCGGTCGGAGTATCTCCGGTCATCGGAGAAGGAAAGGGACAAAGGGGGTGTGGGTATGTGTCTGTTGTTTATGTATGTAAAGATCGACGGAGAGGGGGAAAGGGGTTGTTTGGCTGTGGTTATTGTTTCCTGCAACTATAATGGAGAGAGAGAGGCAGACTTCATTTTTGTGTGTGTAAAATAGATGTCTGTGTAATGAATATTAGGGGGTTATGGTCCCATTTATAAACATGTTCAAGAAATCTTGTAGCAATCTTTGGAGATTTTGTAAATCTTGTGTAGATTTGTATAGATTTTATTGAGATTTTATAGGATTTCATAAGATCCTGATAGTCAAAAATCTCTATGTGTAAGTTTTAGGCTTGTGGGTTTTGGGCTTGGGCCCAGGGCCCACAAGCCCATCTCATGTGTAAATGGCCCGTAATCCCTACGAGATACGTTTTTTAAAACCGAAACCACCGTAGCCTAGTAGAATAATATTTCAGAGTTCAAAATGTGTAAAAATAATGTCGGTATCCGTCGTAGTCGCGTTCGCGCGTTGATAACGGTGATAATCGCGAAAAATTACATTGTTGCCGTCTTAAATCCGTTTTTCGATCCTGTTTCGACTGTAGTCACTAAAATTTAATTACAAAGCTAAAATATATCATAAAAATTTCATATTTGTCGGCGTTTTCAGTATTCTGTTCGGTTTCAATCCGTTTCCGTTTAACGTTTCACAGGTTTCTCTGTAAACCACCGTTCGCGCACTGTAAAGTCGGATAGGCTTCTTAGGCACTCCAAAGGCCTAATTAAGTTAATTTGTGGTGTAAACACTATTTATTATCGCGTTAATCACTTGTTAATCACGTAATTAAGGGCCGTAAATCACCGGTTGTCACATTCTCCCCCTGTTACAGAAATTTCGTCCTCGAAATTTAGACTATGTTATCTCCTCAGAATTGTGTTGTTTGCAGGTAAGTATGAATAATAACAAAGTGAATGACCGCGTAAGCGAAACAAGACTTATTCAAATCATGTGAATTTAATGACATTCCTCAACAGTAAGAACCCATCGGTTTAAAAGAAATGTGTTTCAGCAAATCGATGTCAAAGGAAACAAGACGTATAGATACAGTCACTAGTGTGACTAAGTTAACAGGGATCCAACAATGATCAGGAACTTCGACCAATCGAATTCCATATGAACGTTTACAACATGTAAATGAGTTCTAGAAGTAATAACATCCACTAGATGAACTTAGAATCAACAATCTCAAATGTAATAGTTTGCATGAAACGCTCGATCGTGATCAGCACAAGCTGCAACTTATACCGACGCCACAAGGTGTCGTAGTGAATGAAGCAATTCGAATATGGCGGTGATCGAACAAGTATCACCTGTTGTTTTGCATGAAATGCTCAATCATATGATTAGCCCAAGCTACAAATTTGTACTGACACCACAAGGTGTCGTAGTGATTTAAATAATTCAATAATAGCGGTGATCAAACAAATTCACCGTGTTTGAAATCAAATGGAGGCGTAATAAAGGGAATATGAAAGTTTGTTTCAAATGTCATCATAGAATTTTCAATTGAAAGTGGAATCATCAAAGAAATAATGTTTTCGATCGAAGATGAAGAAGCAATGAATTTTGCAAAACATTCGATCGATAATGAAAGAACCGTTAATAGGTACATCGGAATATAGAAATAAGTTTGTGTACCACTGTCTTAACACACGATTGTGTTAAGACTGTTGTAATGTGATAAATCAAAGCGGATTTAATCTAAATCAATAAATAAATAATTAAATCCGAGCATAAGATATGTAAACGAGTTTAGCGCAAGGTTCAAATAAGTGAAAATACCACCACAAGGTGTCGAAATCAATAAACAATTTAATGGAGTCGAATGCCAAACAAGTTTACTTCGACTCGGAACAAATGAAACACTTGTTAAAACAAATTTTGAATATGATGCTCCCAATACATCATATGATGCTCTAAAGGGAATATGTGTAATGGACAAGTTCAAACAGTTGAACTTGGTTTAAGCGCAATCCGACAATAAATATATGTATCGACAAGAAAACTTTCGGCATGGCCACAACGAGAAACCATGTATGTAACTTGAAAAGAAATGATCGTGATACAATGACCCTTAAGAGGAGTAGTGATGTGAAAATCTACTCATTAGATGCAAAAATTAGAATTTCTATAAAAGAAATTTAAGGACTTTACCTGGGGTTTCGTGTGGTGACCGGTTGTTAGGTGACATTACCATGGAATGTCGAACATAGCGTATTCGTTGTTAACTAAAATAGGGGGATGCGGGGACATACGTCTTCTGTGACAACCCTCAAAGTTACATGTAACCGTATAATTTATTTTTGATAATTAAAGTGTTTGACGACTGTGTGGAATCACTTAACTGCTTTCTGATATCTGTGTTATATTTACATGTATTTGTTAACATACTAGTAGGATACATAAAAGTTACTAAATAGTCCGGTATGCCTTCCTGAGTCTTAAAAATTAAAAACGTTGCAAAAATAAATATGTAGGACGCTTTACGGATTAATTAAGCAGTTTAACGGATCAGTATCCAACCGAACAACCGGACTTAACCCAGAACATAAAAATATTGACATTGACATTGTTTTTCTTTTTCTGAGCCAGTTAGGGTCCCCGAATACCCTAACACCCGTTATAAATTACTACACACTAGTAAATTAATTATTTTTCCTAATAAAATAACTAGCACTAACCTATCTAGTTGAAATTGAACCAAACCCCCCCTTAACCCCCCCAACCGATCGGTCCCATGTAGGGGGGACACATCCTTACACTTCTAATTATTTTATTAGTTTATGCCTAATATCACAAAGACATAATACACAAGGGATATTAGTGGATGATGGGTTATGAGAGTATTTAGAGGATACCATTTCATTCATTCCAACATATAACAAAAATTCCACACATCTCCCTCTCTTTTAGATATCCTCGGCCGAACCCCACAACCCTCACCTCACCACCTTTCAATTCTTGTTCAAGTTATTTACCTACATATCGAGGTGCTAGAGTTCATACAAGGAGGCTCGGTGCTTACGGATTGCCAAGGACCACACCACAACGCTATTAACCACCCATTTTTCGTCTAGTTTCTTCCCTAGCCTTGTGCTAGTTGTAAGTGCTTCTAAACACCTTCTTGATCTTGTCTAAAGTGGTTAATAAGATATTTGTCGGATAAAAGTCATAAACCTATAAGATCAAAGTTTAAAGTCTACTAAAAATGATGAACATGGTGGTTAATGAGCAAATATTAGTGTAAAACTCTTGGATCTTGTTTTGTTATGATTCTTGGTTGATTATCTGATGTGTTGCCGGTTAATATTGATGTTTGATGTTGTTATGATCACTAAACATGATTAACGGAATCAATCGAACACAAGTTAGTAAGTTAAAGGATGAAAACAGAATCTGTCCAAGTTTTACAGCCAACTTCAGTTGGCTGTAAACAGGTCATAAACTCAACGAAAAACTGATATTTTGAGTCTAAAACGTGTTATTATGAAATACGGTTCTAATGGCACCAGAATCGTAATTTTTGGACTTCGTTTACTATTTTTAAAGCGTCATTTCGTAACAGCAGCTAGAGCTGCATTTTTCTGCTGAAAATATGTGTTTTGTTTTCTGTCATAACTTGGGTTCTGTGTAGAGTTGGATCATGAAACTTGTACTGTAGATGACCACCGATGTATTTGTAATTACCCCATTGGAATTTCGTAAATCGGATGCTCGATGAATTTTAAATAAATTATCCCGTGGACTGTGGTCAGAAAAATATAAATCTGAGTTCAGTCCGGAAAATGAATTTTTATAAAATATTGGTAATGAACCAGACCCCGATATTTTTACACAATAAAATTTGGAACGTTTAAGACATTCTGTAAAAATTTGGGAATTTTTGGAATAAGTTAACTATTTTATTAAAATGTCCGAAAACAGCCCGGTTTTGAATATTTATGCTGAAATGATATAAGCTGTAATTTGCGTGTCTAAATGTCGAGTATGCTATCTGTGAATGATCTAACTATATGTGTTATGTGCATTATCGTATGTTTGATTATGAGTGGGGAATGGATGGGAAACTTAGATGGGCATAAACCGTTAAAGTAATGCATGTTATGTGATAGATACGCGTAGAAACTTTGTGCTCTATTTGAAAATCACTAAATGACTAACTGGTAAATCATACTAGGACGTGATTGACTGACCTTGACTGTTAGCTATATTTGAGAATCTAACCGAGCAAACCGAGGTGAGTTCACACACTTGCTAAGGCATGGGATTCCCGGTGGTTTGGGAATGGGTTAAAGAATTAAAACTAAATCTACATATCCTCCTTGGGTAGGATATGTACGGCCATCCTCCATAGAGTGGATGCCATTATTAATCCTACGAATTCTCCTGGTGCAGAATACGTACGTTCGTCCTCCTGGTGCAGAACAACAACCTTAAAACTAGCTAGACAAAACTCTATCAATAAGTCCCTCTTCATATCGACTTAATCGCCGAGGCCAATGGCGAGCGGGTCATTAGTTAATAGCGCTATTAGGTTTAACAAACCTCACACCGTGCCGTTCGGACGGGCGTGTACTAATGGACTATCGCAAACTGTCAGTGATGATAGACACTGATGTAGGGCACAACTATTGTTCGTAGTAGTCGATATCATACCGTCTAGTAGTTCACACGGGGAAAGCCCCCACTGATTATGGTTATGGATTGGGTAATGAAAAAGGAACTGGTTAAACATACTTTCAACTACGGGGTAACCCCCACGGCAATTAAGCCAACGAAAGTCAAACCACGTTTTTCAGAAACAACTTAAAACTAAACAACCAAACGTGAACTCACTCAACTTTGTTGTTGACTCGTTGTTACATGCCTTACAGGTCGCTAAACACTTGGAGCTTGCACGAGGAAGGAGTCGTTGTGGTGTGCGGACTGTTATGTTCCGTGCTTACTATTTAAATCCTTATGAACTTATTAAACTTGCGTTTTGAACTTTAACTTATAAACTATGGACTTATGCTTTAGGATTTACTTTTATGCTTCCGCTGTTTAAACTAAACATAGTTAACTGGCTTTGGTCACCGGTCGTATTGTGGTTGGTCTTATTTACTTAATTACGATGTTCAATATGATTGGTGGCTCGATCCTGGTCACGTCACGCCTCCAAGCGGTGGTACTCCGCATGGTGGATTTTGGGGGTGTGACAGATTGGTATCAGAGCCATTGGTTATAGTGAACTTGGTTTTTAAAAGGGAAAAGTTTTTGATAAAACCAGACTATAACCAGTACAATGCTCAACGATCCACAACGACGCTTCGCTCCACGTGCAAGACTCGACACCATAAGTGGTATGATTTATGTTACATTGTCGGTTAGATAGTTCTCATTGTGCATTAGATAATGTGATAATTGCTATTTGAACCTTGTGTGCTTACTCTCTATTGTCGTCCCACACTTACGCACTTTCGTCACACTTTCCTCACTTACGTTGCTTCGTTATAAAGATCATGAGCGGACGCAGAGGACGTATCAACCTCACTCAAGCCCAGTTGACGGCTTTGATCAACGAACGAGTCGCTGAGGCACTCACAACTAACCCAGCAGGAGGTCAACATGCTCAACCTCCTGTGTGCACATTCAAAACGTTCATGGACTGCCGACCTACTACTTTCAGTGGCACCGAAGGAGCAGTAGGCCTTCTTCACTGGTTTGAAAAGCTTGAGTCTGTTTTCGAGATGTGCGAATGCCCCGAAGACCGTAGGGTGAAATATGCTACCGGAACACTTGAAGGAGCTGCGTTAACTTGGTGGAAGGCGCAGGTTCAACTACTAGGACTGGCAGTTGCTAATGCCACCCCCTGGAATGGTTTCAAAGAGCTGATCAAGGAGGAGTACTATAGTCGGGATGACATCCACAAGCTAGAGGTGGAATTTTACAATCTGAAAATGACGGGGTCTGAGATTGAGGCGTATACTAAGAGGTCAAACGAACTGGCCATCCTGTGTCCTACCATGGTGGACCCTCCCATTAAACGTGTTGAGCTGTACCTCAAGGGCCTTGTACCAGAGATTCAAAGTCACGTAACTTCAGCCAACCTGGGTACCATTCAACAAATTATCAAGTTGGCTCATCGTCTCACCGACCAGGCGGTGGAGCAAAATAGACTGCCCAAACGAATCAGTGCCACAGCTACTTCTGATGCACCTACCGACAACAAGCGAAAATGGGATGGGAACTCCGGAAAGGGTTCTACTTCAGTTCAGTCTCAGCAGCGAAAGACTAATGACTACCAGAGTCCTGGTCAGCAATCTTCTGGTAACCAAGGACAGGGTGGATACCGAGGTAACCACCCCAAGTGCAACCGGTGCAACAAACATCACAGCGGGCAGTGCAACAAAGGTCGTTGCCTGAGGTGTAACAAGTTTGGTCATGAAGCAAAGGATTGCAGGAGCGCCCGGCCAGCAAATCAGAATCGCCAACAACAAGAAGCTCCACAGAATCACCATCAGCAGCAACAGCAGGGTAATAAAGGATGCTTTCAGTGTGGCGCTGAAGGCCACTTTAAGAAGAATTGTCCTCAGCTGAACCATAACCAGAACCACAACAACCAAGGAAAAGGGAACCACAATGGGAACAACAATGGAGGCAACAACGGGGGTAACAATAATGGCAATGGCGCCCGAGGTCGTGCCTTCGTGATTGGTCAGGGTGATGCAAGGAACGATCCCAACGTTGTGATGGGTAAGTTTCTTCTGGATGATTTCTTTGTTACTGTTTTATTCGATTCGGGTGCCGATACTAGTTATGTGTCCTTAAAAGTTAGCGAAATGCTTAAGCGCACTCCAACACTTCTGAACACCAAACACATGGTAGAACTAGCAAACGGTAAAAGTCTTGAAGCCACACACGTAGTTAAAGGTTGTAACCTCGTCTTAGCTGGTCAGACTTTCTCTATCGGTCTTATTCCTGTCACACTGGGTAGTTTCGACGTCGTTATTGGGATGGATTGGCTATCTCATCATCAAGCGGAGATTGTTTGCAAGGAGAAAATCGTCTGCATTCCTCGTTCTGGTGAAGAACCTCTCGTGATTCGTGGCGACAAGAGTGGTGCTGTCAAAGGCATCATCTCTTTCCTTAAGGCCCAGAAGTGTTTGCGAAAGGGCCACACTGCCATTTTAGCACTCGTTACTGACACCTCAACAGAAGAAAAGAGAATTGAAGACATCCCTATTGTGCGCGATTTTCCTTAGGTATTTCCTGAGGAAATGCCTGGTCTTCTGCCTCATCGCCAAGTTGAGTTTCAAATCGAGCTAGCTCCTGGAGCAGCGCCCATAGCCCGAGCGCCATATCGTCTAGCTCCATCAGAACTCGAAGAACTGTCCTCACAACTACAAGAACTCTTGGAAAAGGGTTTCATACGTCCTAGCTCTTCGCCCTGGGGAGCTCCAGTCTTGTTCGTAAAGAAGAAAGATGGTACTTTCAGAATGTGTATTAACTATCGCGAGCTTAACAAGGTGACTGTGAAGAATCGTTATCCTCTTCCACGTATTGATGACTTGTTCGACCAGTTGCAAGGGTCGAGCTATTACTCCAAGATTGACTTGAGATCGGGATACCATCAGTTGAGGGTCCGAGATGAGGACGTCTCCAAAACAGCATTCAGAACTCGTTACGGCCATTACGAGTTTCTGGTTATGCCATTCGGGCTGACGAATGCACCAGTGGTCTTCATGGATCTCATGAACTGAGTGTGCAAGCCTTACCTGGATAAGTTCGTTATTGTGTTCATCGACGATATCCTGATCTATTCTAAGAGTCAGCAGGAACACGAGCAGCATCTATGACTTATGCTGGAACTTCTTCGAAAAGAGCAGTTGTATGCCAAGTTTTCAAAATGTGACTCCTGGCTTCGCGAAGTCCACTTTCTAGGCCATGTGGTAAACAAGGATGTAATTCATGTGGATCCATCTAAGGTTGAATCGATCAAGAACTGGCCTGCACCCCACACACCAACAGAAATCCGCCAATTCTTGGGTTTGGCAGGATATTACAGAAGGTTTATCAAGGATTTCTCCAAGATTGCGCAACCTCTCACTTCACTGACTCAGAAGGGTGTCACCTATCGTTGGGGTGATGCACAGGAGTCCGCATTTCAACACCTAAAGGGTAGACTTTGTAGCGCGCCTATCCTCTCATTGCCTGAAGGCACAGATGATTTCGTGGTTTATTGTGACGCTTCCATCCAAGGACTTAGTTGCGTATTGATGCAACGTGACAAGGTCATTGCCTACGCATCACGCCAACTTAAAGTTCATGAAAGGAACTACACTACACATGACTTGGAACTGGGAGCAGTTGTTTTCTCGCTTAAGATATGGAGACATTACCTGTACGGTACTAAATGCACCATTTACACCGATCACAGGAGTCTCGAGCATATCTTCAAGCAAAAGGAGTTAAACATGCGTCAATGTCGATGGGTTGAGCTCTTAAACGATTATGAATGCGTAATCAAGTATCATCCGGGCAAAGCCAATGTTGTGGCCAACGCCCTCAGTCGAAAGGATACTATACCTAGGCGTGTACGTGCTCTACAGCTTACCATCCAATCTAACCTTCCTGCTCAAATTCGTGATGCTCAGGTTGAAGCATTGAAAGCAGAGAACATCAGGGCTGAATCCCTACGAGGATCGAGGCAGCGGCTAGAACAAAAGGAAGACGACGCTTACTATGTAACAGGGCGCATCTGGGTTCCACTTTATGGAAACTTACGCGAGCTTGTGATGGACGAAGTGCACAAGTCTCGTTATTCGGTACATCCTGGTTCGGATAAAATGTACCACGACCTCAAGACTACGTATTGGTGGCCTGGCATGAAAGCCCACATAGCAACCTACGTCAGTAAGTGCTTGACTTGTGCGAGAGTCAAGACTGAATATCAGAAACCATCAGGCCACTTCAACAACCGGAGATCCCGAAATGGAAATGGGAGCAAATTTCCATGGATTTCCTTACCGGCCTACCCAGATCTCAACGCGTAAACGATACCATTTGGGTGATCGTAGATCGACTGACCAAGTCTGCACATTTTCTGGCTATCAAAGAAACGGATAAGTTTTCTACTCTTGTAGACATTTATCTAAAGGAAGTAGTGTCAAGGCACGGAGTGCCAACCTCTATCATTTCTGATCGTGACGCGCGTTTTACTTCTGAACTGTGGCAAGCAATGCACAAGTCTTTTGGCTCACGATTAGATATGAGCACCGCTTATCACCCACAGATGGATGGGCAATCTGAACGCACCATCCAAACCCTTGAAGACATGCTTAGGGCATGTGTAATCGATTTTGGTAATGGCTGGGAAAAGCACCTCCCGCTAGTGGAGTTTTCGTATAATAACAGCTACCACACCAACATTCAGGCCGCTCCATTCGAGGCATTGTACGAACACAAATGCCGATCACCTCTCTGTTGGGCAGAAGTTGGTGACAGCCAAATCACTGGCCCAGAACTTGTGGTAGATACCACCGAGAGAATTGCTCAGATACGACAGCGAATGGCGGCAGCTCGTGATCGTCAGAAAAGCTATGCTGATAAGGGAAGAAAACCACTCGAGCTCCAGGTTGGGGATCGAGTGCTACTCAAAGTCTCACCTTGGAAAGGTGTAGTCCGCTTTGGCAAATGAGGCAAACTCAATCCGCGTTATGTCGGACCATTCGAAGTCACCGAGAAAATTGGCAAAGTCGCTTACAGGTTGAATCTACATGAAGAACTCAGCGGAGTTCACAATGTTTTCCATGTGTCGAATCTGAAGAAGTGTCTGTCAAATGAGACCCTCATAGTTCTTCTTAAGGAACTCACAATCGACGACCAGCTGCGATTCGTCGAGGAACCACTAGAGATTACGGATCGAGATGTTAAGATCCTCAAGCGTACCAGGATACCTCTGGTCCGAGTTCGTTGGAATGCTCGTCGTGGCCCAGAGTATACCTGGGAACGAGAAGACCAAATGAAACTCAAGTATCCCCAGCTGTTTAAGAAAAACGAAACCACTACTGAGGCTGAAGCTACTGCAGAATTTCGGGACGAAATTCCAAATCAACGGGGGGGGGGGGGGGGGGGGGTGATGTGACACCCCAGGAAAACAACGCAACTTAACTAGCTTCCTCAGTAACCACGCGCTAAATTTCGAGACGAAATTCTCTTAACAGGGGGAGAATGTGACAACCCTCAAAGTTACATGTAACCGTACAATTTATTTTTGATAATTAAAGTGTTTGACGACTGTGTGGAATCACTTAACTGCTTTCTGATATCTGTGTTATACTTACATGTATTTGTTAACATACTTGTAGGATACATAAAAGTTACTAAATAGTCCGGTATGCCTTCCTGAGTGTTAAAAATAAAAAACGTTGCAAAAATATATATGTAGGACGCTTTACGGATTAATTAAGCAGTTTAACGGATCAGTATCCAACCGAACAACCGGAATTAACCCGGAACATAAAAATATTGACATTGACATTGTTTTTCTTTTTCTGAGCCAGTGAGGGTCCCCGAATACCCTAACACCCGTTATAAATTACTACACACTAGTAACTTAATTATTTTTCCTAATAAAATAACTAGCACTAACCTATCTAGTTGAAATTGAACCAACCCCCCCCCCCCTCCCCCCCCTTAACCCCCCCAACTGATCGGTCCCATGTAGGGGGGACCATCCTTACACTTATAATTATTTTATTAGTTTATGCCTAATATCACAAAGACATAATACACAAGGGATATTAGTGGATGATGGGTTATGAGAGTATTTAGAGGATACCATTTCATTCATTCCAACATATAACAAAAATTCCACACATCTCCCTCTCTTTTAGATATCCTCGGCCGAACCCCACAACCCTCACCTCACCACCTTTAAATTCTTGTTCAAGTTATTTACCTACATATCGAGGTGCTAGAGTTCATACAAGGAGGCTCAGTGCTTACGGATTGCCAAGGACCACACCACAACGCTATTAACCACCCATTTTTCGTCTAGATTCTTCCCTAGCCTTGTGCTAGTTGTAAGTGCTTCTAAACACCTTCTTGATCTTGTCTAAAGTGGTTAATAAGATATTTGTCGGATAAAATTCATAAACCTATAAGATCAAAGTTTAAAGTCTACTAAAAATGATGAACATGGTGGTTAATGAGCAAATATTAGTGTAAAACTCTTGGATCTTGTTTTGTTATGATTCTTGGTTGATTATCTGATGTGTTGCTGGTTAATATTGATGTTTGATGTTGTTATGATCACTAAACATGATTAACGGAATCAATCGAACACAAGTTAGTAAGTTAAAGGATGAAAACAGAATCTGTCCAAGTTTTACAGCCAACTTCAGTTGGCTGTAAACAGGTCATAACTAAACGAAAAACTGATATTTTGAGTCTAAAACGTGTTATTATGAAATACGGTTCTAATGGCACCGGAATCGTAATTTTTGGACTTCGTTTACTATTTTTAAAGCGTCATTTTGTAACAGCAGCTAGAGCTGCATTTTTTTGCTGAAAATATGTGTTTTGTTTTCTGTCATAACTTGGGTTCTGTGTAGAGTTGGATCATGAAACTTGTACTGTATATGAACACCAATGTATTTGTAATTAACCCACTAGAATTTCGTAAATCGGACGCTCGATGAATTTTAAATAAATTATCCCGTGGACTGTGGTCAGAAAATTATAAATCTGAGTTCAGTCCGGAAAATGAATTTTTATAAAATATTGGTAATGAACCGGACCCCGATATTTTTACACAATAAAATTTTGAACATTTAAGACATTCTGTAAAGATTTTGGAATTTTTGGAATAAGTTAACTGTTTTATTAAAATGTCCGAAAACAGCCCGATTTTGAATATTTATGCTGAAATGACATAAGCTGTAATTTGCGTGTCTAAATGTC
>JARYGA010032003.1:0-47839 GCA_030545235.1 Helianthus tuberosus
TACTCTTTCTTTTATGTGATGCTTTACCAGAAGCTTTATCTTCATACTGTCAAACTCATAAAATGATATCTTAGAATTTATGAGAAGACAATTTCTCTCAATCAAATCCTTTATATCTGGGATCTTCTCGGGGATTGTTTCAATGATGCTTAACATTTCTCCCATATCTTTTGCAATTTCTTTTATCGACTTTATTTGTTTATCCATATCATCAATATATTTATCCATCCTTTGGGCTAATTCTTGCTCCTCCATCTCTGGTTAAGAAATCTGCTAAAACATTTTTATCAGATTTGATTATTTCTATATCAAAATGATACTCAGACAATAGTGTTTGCCACCTAATAAGTCTTTTATATTCTGGTTTAGAAGGCAAGTTATTTTTAATAAAAGCCTTTACCTGTGTATTATCTGTCCTTAGCAAAAATTTATTTGGTAATAAAAAATAATAAAGCTTTTGACAACTTTTAATAACAGCTAATAATTCTTTTTCATTTATATGATATCTTGTTTCAGTGTCACTAAAAGTACCCGAACAATATCTACAAATACTTTCTCCTATTTTTTCATTTTCAGAATTATAATCTATTTTCTTAAGTACCCCACTCCAATAGTATTCTGAGGCATCTGTTTCTAAAATAAGATTATCATTTTCTTTAGGAAGTTGTAATTTTGGTAGGTTTTTACAATATTCCTTAATCTTTTTAACTTGGTTTTCTAGATTTTTATCAAAAGTAAATATTTTATCTTTTTTAAGTAGATTTTGAAAGGGCTTTCTTAATTCTGCAAGATTTTTTATAAAATCTGAGGCATAATTTAATATGCCAAGAAAACTTTGTACCTGTTTTTTATCTACTAACTTATTAGGAAAAGCTGTAATCTTTTCAAGAATGTGACTTTGGAGTTCTATTCCCTTTCCATCTATTTTCATCCCTAAAAAGTCTATTTTCTCTTGTAATAGACTAGTTTTCTTTTCGGATAAGGCTAACCCATGTTTTATACATAAATCTGCAAAAATATCAAGATGTTTTAGATGCAAATTAACATTGTCTGATAAAATTAAAATATCATCTATGTAAACAAAAATAAAATCATAATCTTTAAATATTATATCCATTTTCCTTTGGAATATTTGTGGTGCATTTTTTAATCCAAAAGGCATTACAAGCCATTCATATTGCCCTTGAGGAGTAGAAAAAGCTGTGTATCCAATACTATCAGGATGCATTTTTATTTGCCAAAATCCACTTTTACAATCAAACTTAGAAAATATCTTCTTATTTCTTGTCCAATTTATTAGACTTTCTTTATGAGGTAAAAAATATCCATCAAAAACAGTATTATCATTTAATTTTTTATAATTTATTACCATCCTAGGCTTACCTCTCTTAATTTCTGCATGTTTTCTTACCATGAATGCAGGAGAACTATGAGGGCTATGACTAGCTTTGATTAATTTTAAATCCAGGAGCTCTTTTATCTGGGAGCTAAATTCTTTCCGGTCTTCTGGATTATATCTCATAGGCTTTACTCTAATTTCTTTATCTTTGTCTTTCATTTCTAATTTTGCTGTTATTTGATTTTTATTCCAAAATTGTAATGGATTATCTGTATAACACTGTCTTAACTTATATTTTATATTTTCTATGTGGTTATCTAAGTTTCTTAGATTTACTTGGTAATCTAGTGGTTCTTCTGGATAATATTCCAAAATTGGTATACCTTTTTCAAGTTTGGGTTTTTGTTTGTATCCTAAATCACCACGCTGGCTTGCGCGTGTTGTAAAATTAATTGGGAATTTTCTTCCATATGCATTTTTTATTCTTTTTACAACTATTAAGTGGTGACATGGTGTTTTTAATATTATTTGATATGCTATTATATCAAAAGTTATTTTGTTAAATCTTTCTAGGAAATCATTTCCTAATAGTACATCTGATCCTGAATTATAAAAATAAAATGGTGGACATTTAACCATATATGATCCTATTAATATTGTTGGATTTTTTACTCCTCTTCTTAGAGGGATTATATCTTTTGAAAAACTAACACCGTTACAAGGTGTTAAATCTTCATGATATTCTTTTGGAAAGCAATCAGGTTTACATATGCATAACCCTGATCCACTATCTATATAAGCAGCAAAGTATTCAGCTTTATAATCTTTATAGGTTATTCCTATAGGGATGTATATACTTTTAGGACTTGTCATTTTGGTATATATATCATCTTATCATTATATGTGATTTTTAACCCATAAGAGGTTATTTGATAAGGTTTAACATTTTCTAAAAAGGTTAATCCTAGCATAATTTCTAATGTATCATTTTCATCTTCATTACCTATTAACAATCTTAATGGAATTTTTTCTTCTCCAAATTTAATTATAGTTTCTATGGCTTCATTTATTTCATGTAACTCACCATTAAAGTTAATATATTGGTGAGGTTCTTCTAACGGATATTTTTGCAAATGTTCACATAGTTTGTGATTTATATAATTTCCATTTGCACCTGTATCTATTAGTATATCTATATGAGAGAACTTTTTCCCATTGAAATATTCTCCTTTTATTTTATAATTTCTTATGTTATCTTCTTTAGCATCAATGATATTATAAAATCTATTAGAATTAGTCAACCTTGCAAGGGGATGACTAACTACACCTTTATTTGTAAAGGATAATCTAGGGGTGTTCTGGTTGGTTAATAGAATTGGTTTATCTTGTAAATCAAGACTTAATGGTCTTGAATCTATTTCTTCAATTTTAGGTAGGGTTGGTATTTGTATTTGGCATACTTCATTAAACAAAAAAGGAAAATCTATAGTATCTTTTATACTAAAACAATCAGAATGGTGAGTATTTGATATAGCATATGATATAGCATATGTAATAGAATATGGCCTATTTTGTTGTTTAAAGAAATCTTTTCTTTTAAAATCTTGTAACAAACTTAAAGTTTTATCAAAATCTTTGTCTTGGATATAATAGGAAATTCTTGGGTATATATTAAACTTTAATTTACCATATTGCAAATTTCCTCGTAGTATCCCTAGACATGCTTCTTCTCTGTTTTGGATTCTATTATCCATAACTGCTAATTCTATAGGGGTATCTATACCTTCTTTAAAGGTGGATTTTATTATTATTTGGATAGCTCCAACGTGTACCCATCCCAAAGTATTCCTTATTTCAGGCTTTATCTTTTGTAGTTTTTCTTGAATATCTTTTTTAGACAACAACGGTATCATTACTTTGTTAGATGTTATATTAATATCTAATGCTCGTTCCTGAATATTCAATCCATAGTATATATTATGATTTCTTGGTTTTATCCCTAACCTTTGTAAAGTATTTATTTTAAATCCCGAATAATTAGATAATGAAAAATTTTCATGTTGTATTTGTTTTAATTTTTTCTTATCTATTAAAATTTCTTGTTTATATTCTCCTATTTGCTCTTCTTGACAATCTATTATAAAATTATCTGTTTTACTAGTAGTAGCTATGTCAGATTTATTCATTTTCAGAGGACGTATATTCAGTTTCAGTTAAAATAAATATACTTTCATCAGAGTCTATATCATGAAGATCGTTAATTTGTATGAATTCTCCTTCATCTATCATTTTTTCCATATCCTCATCTATTTCAAATATTTTAATATTTTTATTAAACTTTTTAGGACAATTATTTGCAAGATGTCCTTCCTTATGACAAATAAAGCATCTACATTTTTTAGGATTTAGTTTTCTTTTATATGTAGGCTTAAAAGTCTGTTTATATCCTTTTCTTTTATAGTATTTGGTTTTACGCTTTTTAAAATATCTTTTCCTAAAATGGCTTCTTTTCTTATATTTTCTTTTTATCTTTCCATAGTAAAAAGAACTATCACACCCTATCATTAAAGGCATTTTTGGGCTACTATATTTTTGCAGATTTATGTATAAAACATGGGTTAGCCTTATCCGAAAAGAAAACTAGTCTATTACAAGAGAAAATAGACTTTTTATAAAATCTGAGGCATAATTTAATATGCCAAGAAAACTTTGTACCTGTTTTTTATCTACTAACTTATTAGGAAAAGCTGTAATCTTTTCAAGAATGTGACTTTGGAGTTCTATTCCCTTTCCATCTATTTTCATCCCTAAAAAGTCTATTTTCTCTTGTAATAGACTAGTTTTCTTTTCGGATAAGGCTAACCCATGTTTTATACATAAATCTGCAAAAATATCAAGATGTTTTAGATGCAAATTAACATTGTCTGATAAAATTAAAATATCATCTATGTAAACAAAAATAAAATCATAATCTTTAAATATTATATCCATTTTCCTTTGGAATATTTGTGGTGCATTTTTTAATCCAAAAGGCATTACAAGCCAGCATCACATAAAAGAAAGAGTAGATCTTTCTTTCATTATTATCCAGAAGAACCACTAGATTACCAAGTAAATCTAAGAAACTTAGATAACCACATAGAAAATATAAAATATAAGTTAAGACAGTGTTATACAGATAATCCATTACAATTTTGGAATAAAAATCAAATAACAGCAAAATTAGAAATGAAAGACAAAGATAAAGAAATTAGAGTAAAGCCTATGAGATATAATCCAGAAGACCGGAAAGAATTTAGCTCCCAGATAAAAGAGCTCCTGGATTTAAAATTAATCAAAGCTAGTCATAGCCCTCATAGTTCTCCTGCATTCATGGTAAGAAAACATGCAGAAATTAAGAGAGGTAAGCCTAGGATGGTAATAAATTATAAAAAATTAAATGATAATACTGTTATAATTTCTGCATGTTTTCTTACCATGAATGCAGGAGAACTATGAGGGCTATGACTAGCTTTGATTAATTTTAAATCCAGGAGCTCTTTTATCTGGGAGCTAAATTCTTTCCGGTCTTCTGGATTATATCTCATAGGCTTTACTCTAATTTCTTTATCTTTGTCTTTCATTTCTAATTTTGCTGTTATTTGATTTTTATTCCAAAATTGTAATGGATTATCTGTATAACACTGTCTTAACTTATATTTTATATTTTCTATGTGGTTATCTAAGTTTCTTAGATTTACTTATATACCAATAAGAAATGAATCTCAAAGACCTACTCTAGGATATGCTGCAATAAAGTCAACAATGAGACCAGAAGATAATTATAAACCTTACCAAGTTATGAAAAATGAACCAATTAATCCTTTTGGAATATATTTAGATATAGATTGTGTGAACAATACTGAAGAGGCGATAGATAAATGGGAAACCGCTTTTAGAATCGCAGTTTCTGTTAATAAAATGGACAAGGAGACAATAAAAGGATTTTTAGAAAGGAGCATATCAAATAATATTAAAAACACCATGTCACCACTTAATAGTTGTAAAAAGAATAAAAAATGCATATGGAAGAAAATTCCCAATTAATTTTACAACACGCGCAAGCCAGCGTGGTGATTTAGGATACAAACAAAAACCCAAACTTGAAAAAGGTATACCAATTTTGGAATATTATCCAGAAGAACCACTAGATTACCAAGTAAATCTAAGAAACTTAGATAACCACATAGAAAATATAAAATATAAGTTAAGACAGTGTTATACAGATAATCCATTACAATTTTGTCTTTTTAACTTGGTTTTCTAGATTTTTATCGTTTCAGTGTCACTAAAAGTACCCGAACAATATCTACAAATACTTTCTCCTATTTTTTCATTTTCAGAATTATAATCTATTTACAATCAAACTTAGAAAATATCTTCTTATTTCTTGTCCAATTTATTAGACTTTCTTTATGAGGTAAAAAATATCCATCAAAAACAGTATTATCATTTAATTTTTTATAATTTATTACCATCCTAGGCTTATATAAAGTCTTTTTGAGTGTTATTTCTGTTTTTAGATATTTCTTTATTAAAAAGAAAAAATCTCCAATTTCAAACCGTCTCTTTTTACCCTACACCGGAGGTAGGAAACGAAACCAGGTTGTGCTGGATATTGCTGAAGGATCCAAAGGGGAGTTACCTATAAGAGGTTATTTGATAAGGTTTAACATTTTCTAAAAAGGTTAATCCTAGCATAATTTCTAATGTATCATTTTCATCTTCATTACCTATTAACAATCTTAATGGAATTTTTTCTTCTCCAAATTTAATTATAGTTTCTATGGCTTCATTTATTTCATGTAACTCACCATTTACATAGATGATATTTTAATTTTATCAGACAATGTTAATTTGCATCTAAAACATCTTGATATTTTTGCAGATTTATGTATAAAACATGGGTTAGCCTTATCCGTAGATAAAAAACAGGTACAAAGTTTTCTTGGCATATTAAATTATGCCTCAGATTTTATAAAAAATCTTGCAGAATTAAGAAAGCCCTTTCAAAATCTACTTAAAAAAGATAAAATATTTACTTTTGATAAAAATCTAGAAAACCAAGTTAAAAAGATTAAGGAATATTGTAAAAACCTACCAAAATTACAACTTCCTAAATATAAAAAGTCTATTTTCTCTTGTAATAGACTAGTTTTCTTTTCGGATAAGGCTAACCCATGTTTTATACAATTTCTCTCAATCAAATCCTTTATATCTGGGATCTTCTCGGGGATTGTTTCAATGATGCCTAACATTTCTCCCATATCTTTTGCAATTTCTTTTATCGACTTTATTTGTTTATCCATATCATCAATATATTTATCCATCCTTTGGGCTAATTCTTGCTCCTCCATCTCTGGTTAAGAAATCTGCTAAAACATTTTTATCAGATTTGATTATTTCTATATCAAAATGATACTCAGACAATAGTGTTTGCCACCTAATAAGTCTTTTATATTCTGGTTTAGAAGGCAAGTTATTTTTAATAAAAGCCTTTACCTGTGTATTATCTGTCCTTAGCAAAAATTTATTTGGTAATAAAAAATAATAAAGCTTTTGACAACTTTTAATAACAGCTAATAATTCTTTTTCATTTATATGATATCTTGTTTCAGTGTCACTAAAAGTACCCGAACAATATCTACAAATACTTTCTCCTATTTTTTCATTTTCAGAATTATAATCTATTTTCTTAAGTACCCCACTCCAATAGTATTCTGAGGCATCTGTTTCTAAAATAAGATTATCATTTTCTTTAGGAAGTTGTAATTTTGGTAGGTTTTTACAATATTCCTTAATCTTTTTAACTTGGTTTTCTAGATTTTTATCAAAAGTAAATATTTTATCTTTTTTAAGTAGATTTTGAAAGGGCTTTCTTAATTCTGCAAGATTTTTTATAAAATCTGAGGCATAATTTAATATGCCAAGAAAACTTTGTACCTGTTTTTTATCTACTAACTTATTAGGAAAAGCTGTAATCTTTTCAAGAATGTGACTTTGGAGTTCTATTCCCTTTCCATCTATTTTCATCCCTAAAAAGTCTATTTTCTCTTGTAATAGACTAGTTTTCTTTTCGGATAAGGCTAACCCATGTTTTATACATAAATCTGCAAAAATATCAAGATGTTTTAGATGCAAATTAACATTGTCTGATAAAATTAAAATATCATCTATGTAAACAAAAATAAAATCATAATCTTTAAATATTATATCCATTTTCCTTTGGAATATTTGTGGTGCATTTTTTAATCCAAAAGGCATTACAAGCCATTCATATTGCCCTTGAGGAGTAGAAAAAGCTGTGTATCCAATACTATCAGGATGCATTTTTATTTGCCAAAATCCACTTTTACAATCAAACTTAGAAAATATCTTCTTATTTCTTGTCCAATTTATTAGACTTTCTTTATGAGGTAAAAAATATCCATCAAAAACAGTATTATCATTTAATTTTTTATAATTTATTACCATCCTAGGCTTACCTCTCTTAATTTCTGCATGTTTTCTTACCATGAATGCAGGAGAACTATGAGGGCTATGACTAGCTTTGATTAATTTTAAATCCAGGAGCTCTTTTATCTGGGAGCTAAATTCTTTCCGGTCTTCTGGATTATATCTCATAGGCTTTACTCTAATTTCTTTATCTTTGTCTTTCATTTCTAATTTTGCTGTTATTTGATTTTTATTCCAAAATTGTAATGGATTATCTGTATAACACTGTCTTAACTTATATTTTATATTTTCTATGTGGTTATCTAAGTTTCTTAGATTTACTTGGTAATCTAGTGGTTCTTCTGGATAATATTCCAAAATTGGTATACCTTTTTCAAGTTTGGGTTTTTGTTTGTATCCTAAATCACCACGCTGGCTTGCGCGTGTTGTAAAATTAATTGGGAATTTTCTTCCATATGCATTTTTTATTCTTTTTACAACTATTAAGTGGTGACATGGTGTTTTTAATATTATTTGATATGCTATTATATCAAAAGTTATTTTGTTAAATCTTTCTAGGAAATCATTTCCTAATAGTACATCTGATCCTGAATTATAAAAATAAAATGGTGGACATTTAACCATATATGATCCTATTAAAATTGTTGGATTTTTTACTCCTCTTCTTAGAGGGATTATATCTTTTGAAAAACTAACACCGTTACAAGGTGTTAAATCTTCATGATATTCTTTTGGAAAGCAATCAGGTTTACATATGCATAACCCTGATCCACTATCTATATAAGCAGCAAAGTATTCAGCTTTATAATCTTTATAGGTTATTCCTATAGGGATGTATATACTTTTAGGACTTGTCATTTTGGTATATATATCATCTTATCATTATATGTGATTTTTAACCCATAAGAGGTTATTTGATAAGGTTTAACATTTTCTAAAAAGGTTAATCCTAGCATAATTTCTAATGTATCATTTTCATCTTCATTACCTATTAACAATCTTAATGGAATTTTTTCTTCTCCAAATTTAATTATAGTTTCTATGGCTTCATTTATTTCATGTAACTCACCATTAAAGTTAATATATTGGTGAGGTTCTTCTAACGGATATTTTTGCAAATGTTCACATAGTTTGTGATTTATATAATTTCCATTTGCACCTGTATCTATTAGTATATCTATATGAGAGAACTTTTTCCCATTGAAATATTCTCCTTTTATTTTATAATTTCTTATGTTATCTTCTTTAGCATCAATGATATTATAAAATCTATTAGAATTAGTCAACCTTGCAAGGGGATGACTAACTACACCTTTATTTGTAAAGGATAATCTAGGGGTGTTCTGGTTGGTTAATAGAATTGGTTTATCTTGTAAATCAAGACTTAATGGTCTTGAATCTATTTCTTCAATTTTAGGTAGGGTTGGTATTTGTATTTGGCATACTTCATTAAACAAAAAAGGAAAATCTATAGTATCTTTTATACTAAAACAATCAGAATGGTGAGTATTTGATATAGCATATGATATAGCATATGTAATAGAATATGGCCTATTTTGTTGTTTAAAGAAATCTTTTCTTTTAAAATCTTGTAACAAACTTAAAGTTTTATCAAAATCTTTGTCTTGGATATAATAGGAAATTCTTGGGTATATATTAAACTTTAATTTACCATATTGCAAATTTCCTCGTAGTATCCCTAGACATGCTTCTTCTCTGTTTTGGATTCTATTATCCATAACTGCTAATTCTATAGGGGTATCTATACCTTCTTTAAAGGTGGATTTTATTATTATTTGGATAGCTCCAACGTGTACCCATCCCAAAGTATTCCTTATTTCAGGCTTTATCTTTTGTAGTTTTTCTTGAATATCTTTTTTAGACAACAACGGTATCATTACTTTGTTAGATGTTATATTAATATCTAATGCTCGTTCCTGAATATTCAATCCATAGTATATATTATGATTTCTTGGTTTTATCCCTAACCTTTGTAAAGTATTTATTTTAAATCCCGAATAATTAGATAATGAAAAATTTTCATGTTGTATTTGTTTTAATTTTTTCTTATCTATTAAAATTTCTTGTTTATATTCTCCTATTTGCTCTTCTTGACAATCTATTATAAAATTATCTGTTTTACTAGTAGTAGCTATGTCAGATTTATTCATTTTCAGAGGACGTATATTCAGTTTCAGTTAAAATAAATATACTTTCATCAGAGTCTATATCATGAAGATCGTTAATTTGTATGAATTCTCCTTCATCTATCATTTTTTCCATATCCTCATCTATTTCAAATATTTTAATATTTTTATTAAACTTTTTAGGACAATTATTTGCAAGATGTCCTTCCTTATGACAAATAAAGCATCTACATTTTTTAGGATTTAGTTTTCTTTTATATGTAGGCTTAAAAGTCTGTTTATATCCTTTTCTTTTATAGTATTTGGTTTTACGCTTTTTAAAATATCTTTTCCTAAAATGGCTTCTTTTCTTATATTTTCTTTTTATCTTTCCATAGTAAAAAGAACTATCACACCCTATCATTAAAGGCATTTTTGGGCTACTACAACATAAAGATATTTTTCTTTTTAAGTTTTTACTCATTTTAGCTAGTATGGCATCTCCACACCACTCGCTCAATTTATCTCTAGCATGTGTTATTCTTTTTCCTAAAGTATCAGTTGTTCCTGGGTTATATGTATTTATTAGTTTTTGCCCCCATGGGTCAGGTATCTTTGCAAAAAATAAGGGTAAATAATTACATGTATCTGGTACTTGGTTATAGATATGATAATAATAATCTTGAAAAACACAAATATATCTATCAATTTCACAAATATCACATAATTGTAGACGTAATAAAGCTGTTAAATATTTTTGTATAGTAGCTGGGTCTTTTATTATATTACCTTCCCCACAAAACTCTAATCTAAAAGCTTCAACAGCTCTTGTTATTATGTTTGCTATATTTTGATCTTCTGATTCAAATATATAGCCTTTTGCATCAGGGCTTATGTTTTGCCAATATCTTAAAGCACTGTTTAAAAGAGTCCTTTCTAAAAATCCTTTTATTGTCTCCTTGTCCATTTTATTAACAGAAACTGCGATTCTAAAAGCGGTTTCCCATTTATCTATCGCCTCTTCAGTATTGTTCACACAATCTATATCTAAATATATTCCAAAAGGATTAATTGGTTCATTTTTCATAACTTGGTAAGGTTTATAATTATCTTCTGGTCTCATTGTTGACTTTATTGCAGCATATCCTAGAGTAGGTCTTTGAGATTCATTTCTTATTGGTATATTTTTATCTTTACTTGTACTAGGTGTATCATTTATATTAAAATTTTCCCCAACTTTAATATTTATAAAATTTTCATTTAACTCCATATCCCTTACTTTAGTTATTAAATTCTCTACCTCAGAATCTTCTACGTTAGGGATTATATTATTTTCACTTTCCGTATCTGAACTCATTTCTAATTTTCTTTATAACCCTTAGGTATTTTCATATTTTGTAAGAGTTGGATCAAAGGATCTTGTAGTCTACTTATTTTTTCTTTATCTTTCTTATTAGGACATGTAGACTCTAATAATTCCATAATTTTATTTAGTCTAAAAATTATATTTTCTCCATAAAATATAATAGTTTTTTGTACTTCTATCAAATCTTTATCTATTTTTAAAGAATTTTCACTTTCTTTTAGTTTATTAAAATTATGGTTATCCATTAAGATGAATTATATTGCCAATCAGTATCATCATATACAAAGTCAGAACTAGTCCATTCATATCTACTAAAATTAAAATCTTCGTCAGATATATAATTTTCATCAAAATCAACTTCAGAATTTAAATTTTCGTTTTCTAGAAAATCATTTTGTTGATTTAATCTAAGCATGATAACTTTATTATTTATAAAGTTTAAATTTAATACAATTAAATTATCAAACTCAATCTCATGCAAAGTACTATCAATATCTAGAGCCCCCGCGAAGGAATTTTGCGTGGCTCTGATACCATTCAGAGCGGTATTGACCGAAATATTTTGTCGGTTCAAAATTGATAACTCAAGTAAGTTATTATCTACAAGATTAAAGATTATATCAAAATTGTTTATGTTTATTATTAAAGTTAACCACATATTAAATCTATTTTATAAGACATAAATTTATTGAAAGACTTTAAAATTAAAAAGTAACATTTTTTTTTTTTCTAGATTATAAAAACAATCATAAAATAAAACTTTGTTTGAATTTGTTTGTTAAAAGTTTCCTTATAAAACCTAAGAGTGTCAATTATTTAAAAATATTTCAAAATTAAAAAGAACAAGGGTCCAACATGCTTCCGTACCTTTTTTCCGTTTTGACCAAAATATTGCCGGGTTACACCACGGGTCTTTTTACTAGGTTCTTTCACACCAAACCTAAGAGGCCTTAGGTAACTCCCCTTTGGATCCTTCAGCAATATCCAGCACAACCTGGTTTCGTTTCCTACCTCCGGTGTAGGGTAAAAAGAGACGGTTTGAAATTGGAGATTTTTTCTTTTTAATAAAGAAATATCTAAAAACAGAAATAACACTCAAAAAGACTTTATAAGGAAAAGGGAAAGCTTTTTATTTCATGGTGGATAATTTACAATGGAAGATGTTTAGAAAAGATACAATACTTAAGCAAAATACAACCCACTTTTTTAATACATAAAAACTTTTTTTTAAACACTCGTTGAAGCTTGATGCCCCCCATCCTTCTTCTTCTCCTCTTTTTATAACCTTATTCTTTAGATAAGCCCTAGTCCTTCCTCCTTCTTTTCTTTATTCACATGCATGTCCTTGTAACTTTCATTTTGTCAGGAGGTGTTGCTTGTCTTCTTTATGCAAGAAAGTCCATTTTTGGGAATTTGGACTTCTTTAATGAGTCTTTCCTCCTTAGCCACGTTCATCCTTGTCCCTTAAAGTTGGTGAGCTTGGGAAAAGTAAATTTTGACTCTATGTGAGTCTTAAATCCTTGTTTGTATGCCTTATCTTCGAAAGGTAAAAATCTGATGATTTGACTATCTTTTTTAGAGTAAAGGATTTATAAAATCCTTAATTATCAGATGTTTGACCCTCATTTTGAGAATCAATGCTCATAGTGTCCTTGTCTTTTTGTTTGTAGCATATTGGACACATGTCCCTTGGATTCATACCTTTTCTATGATCCCTAAATAAGCAAACCTTTTCTTGAGCCTGAGGACTCGATCTTATTATGCCTTTTTCTAAAAATTGGATTTTATCTTCTAAATATTTTTTAGCTGATGGTGGAGTATTTTTTGCTGGAGAAATCATGACAGAAGAAAACATATTTTTCCCACCATATGTTCTAAATCCATTTTTAAAAGCAGCTTGCAATGCTTGGAGTATTACTTTAATTCCTAATCCTCTTCTGTAATGAACATCATTTTCATTTAAGTTATGAAAAATCTTTCTTTCAGTATTAACTGAATAAGTAAAGGCTAAATTAACCTTTTCTATCTGAATAAAGTGAAAAGCTGGATAATAAAATTCATTATAAAAATCAGGCCCTGCAGAAAAGAGTTTTAGAGCCATGACATCTTTTGGAGTTATTGTGGGATTATTTAGATAACAATCTCTAACTCCATCTTTAACCCATTTTGGTAAACAAGAGATTTCAGGAAAATCGGGTAGAGTAAGATATATCTTATTGACTGCTCCAAAATCATACCAGTATCTTATCTCTTCAGCAGAGTTTCCTTGTAGATAATTGATTCTAGGGAAGATCCCTGTAAAATCAATATATCTTATATCTGTATTTTGAAGGCCATATAGTTCCTTCATTTTGAACCATTGTTGCTCAACATAATTTGGTTGAGTTGGCAATTCTTGAAAAATATTTTTAAAGGTAGAGCTTTTCCCCGTATTAGGGAAAAATGAAAAAGATTTTTCTTTAGGTTCTTCCTGGTCAGAGGTAAGATCTATCGTTTGTACTCCAACTGATGAAGTGGAAGGATTATCTCTTTTTTCCCTTTTTACTTCAGGATAAATGAAAGAAAGATCTACTCTTTCTTTTATGTGATGCTTTACCAGAAGCTTTATCTTCATACTGTCAAACTCATAAAATGATATCTTAGAATTTATGAGAAGACAATTTCTCTCAATCAAATCCTTTATATCTGGGATCTTCTCGGGGATTGTTTCAATGATGCTTAACATTTCTCCCATATCTTTTGCAATTTCTTTTATCGACTTTATTTGTTTATCCATATCATCAATATATTTATCCATCCTTTGGGCTAATTCTTGCTCCTCCATCTCTGGTTAAGAAATCTGCTAAAACATTTTTATCAGATTTGATTATTTCTATATCAAAATGATACTCAGACAATAGTGTTTGCCACCTAATAAGTCTTTTATATTCTGGTTTAGAAGGCAAGTTATTTTTAATAAAAGCCTTTACCTGTGTATTATCTGTCCTTAGCAAAAATTTATTTGGTAATAAAAAATAATAAAGCTTTTGACAACTTTTAATAACAGCTAATAATTCTTTTTCATTTATATGATATCTTGTTTCAGTGTCACTAAAAGTACCCGAACAATATCTACAAATACTTTCTCCTATTTTTTCATTTTCAGAATTATAATCTATTTTCTTAAGTACCCCACTCCAATAGTATTCTGAGGCATCTGTTTCTAAAATAAGATTATCATTTTCTTTAGGAAGTTGTAATTTTGGTAGGTTTTTACAATATTCCTTAATCTTTTTAACTTGGTTTTCTAGATTTTTATCAAAAGTAAATATTTTATCTTTTTTAAGTAGATTTTGAAAGGGCTTTCTTAATTCTGCAAGATTTTTTATAAAATCTGAGGCATAATTTAATATGCCAAGAAAACTTTGTACCTGTTTTTTATCTACTAACTTATTAGGAAAAGCTGTAATCTTTTCAAGAATGTGACTTTGGAGTTCTATTCCCTTTCCATCTATTTTCATCCCTAAAAAGTCTATTTTCTCTTGTAATAGACTAGTTTTCTTTTCGGATAAGGCTAACCCATGTTTTATACATAAATCTGCAAAAATATCAAGATGTTTTAGATGCAAATTAACATTGTCTGATAAAATTAAAATATCATCTATGTAAACAAAAATAAAATCATAATCTTTAAATATTATATCCATTTTCCTTTGGAATATTTGTGGTGCATTTTTTAATCCAAAAGGCATTAATCGCAGTTTCTGTTAATAAAATGGACAAGGAGACAATAAAAGGATTTTTAGAAAGGACTCTTTTAAACAGTGCTTTAAGATATTGGCAAAACATAAGCCCTGATGCAAAAAGGCTATATATTTGAATCAGAAATTTAAAAATGGATTTAGAACATATGGTGGGAAAAATATGTTTTCTTCTGTCATGATTTCTCCAGCAAAAAATACTCCACCATCAGCTAAAAAATATTTAGAAGATAAAATCCAATTTTTAGAAAATTTTGGAATATTATCCAGAAGAACCACTAGATTACCAAGTAAATCTAAGAAACTTAGATAACCACATAGAAAATATAAAATATAAGTTAAGACAGTGTTATACAGATAATCCATTACAATTTTGGAATAAAAATCAAATAACAGCAAAATTAGAAATGAAAGACAAAGATAAAGAAATTAGAGTAAAGCCTATGAGATATAATCCAGAAGACCGGAAAGAATTTTGGTTCATTTTTCATAACTTGGTAAGGTTTATAATTATCTTCTGGTCTCATTGTTGACTTTATTGCAGCATATCCTAGAGTAGGTCTTTGAGATTCATTTCTTATTGGTATATTTTTATCTTTACTTGTACTAGGTGTATCATTTATATTAAAATTTTCCCCAACTTTAATATTTATAAAATTTTCATTTAACTCCATATCCCTTACTTTAGTTATTAAATTCTCTACCTCAGAATCTTCTACGTTAGGGATTATATTATTTTCACTTTGCATTCATGGTAAGAAAACATGCAGAAATTAAGAGAGGTAAGCCTAGGATGGTAATAAATTATAAAAAATTAAATGATAATACTGTTTTTGATGGATATTTTTTACCTCATAAAGAAAGTCTAATAAATTGGACAAGAAATAAGAAGATATTTTCTAAGTTTGATTGTTCACACAATCTATATCTAAATATATTCCAAAAGGATTAATTGGTTCATTTTTCATACATATAAAAGAAAACTAAATCCTAAAAAATGTAGATGCTTTATTTGTCATAAGGAAGGACATCTTGCAAATAATTGTCCTAAAAAGTTTAATAAAAATATTAAAATATTTGAAATAGATGAGGATATGGAAAAAATGATAGATGGAGTTAGAGATTTTATTTTGATTATTTCTATATCAAAATGATACTCAGACAATAGTGTTTGCCACCTAATAAGTCTTTTATATTCTGGTTTAGAAGGCAAGTTATTTTTAATAAAAGCCTTTACCTGTGTATTATCTGTCCTTAGCAAAAATTTATTTGGTAATAAAAAATAATAAAGCTTTTGACAACTTTTAATAACAGCTAATAATTCTTTTTCATTTATATGATATCTTGTTTCAGTGTCACTAAAAGTACCCGAACAATATCTACAAATACTTTCTCCTATTTTTTCATTTTCAGAATTATAATCTATTTTCTTAAGTACCCCACTCCAATAGTATTCTGAGGCATCTGTTTCTAAAATAAGATTATCATTTTCTTTAGGAAGTTGTAATTTTGGTAGGTTTTTACAATATTCCTTAATCTTTTTAACTTGGTTTTCTAGATTTTTATCAAAAGTAAATATTTTATCTTTTTTAAGTAGATTTTGAAAGGGCTTTCTTAATTCTGCAAGATTTTTTATAAAATCTGAGGCATAATTTAATATGCCAAGAAAACTTTGTACCTGTTTTTTATCTACTAACTTATTAGGAAAAGCTGTAATCTTTTCAAGAATGTGACTTTGGAGTTCTATTCCCTTTCCATCTATTTTCATCCCTAAAAAGTCTATTTTCTCTTGTAATAGACTAGTTTTCTTTTCGGATAAGGCTAACCCATGTTTTATACATAAATCTGCAAAAATATCAAGATGTTTTAGATGCAAATTAACATTGTCTGATAAAATTAAAATATCATCTATGTAAACAAAAATAAAATCATAATCTTTAAATATTATATCCATTTTCCTTTGGAATATTTGTGGTGCATTTTTTAATCCAAAAGGCATTACAAGCCATTACAATTTTGGAATAAAAATCAAATAACAGCAAAATTAGAAATGAAAGACAAAGATAAAGAAATTAGAGTAAAGCCTATGAGATATAATCCAGAAGACCGGAAAGAATTTAGCTCCCAGATAAAAGAGCTCCTGGATTTAAAATTAATCAAAGCTAGTCATAGCCCTCATAGTTCTCCTGCATTCATGGTAAGAAAACATGCAGAAATTAAGAGAGGTAAGCCTAGGATGGTAATAAATTATAAAAAATTAAATGATAATACTGTTTTTGATGGATATTTTTTACCTCATAAAGAAAGTCTAATAAATTGGACAAGAAATAAGAAGATATTTTCTAAGTTTGATTGTAAAAGTGGATTTTGGCAAATAAAAATGCATCCTGATAGTATTGGATACACAGCTTTTTCTACTCCTCAAGGGCAATATGAATGGCTATAAAGTCTTTTTGAGTGTTATTTCTATTTTTAGATATTTCTTTATTAAAAAGAAAAAATCTCCAATTTCAAACCGTCTCTTTTTACCCTACACCGGAGGTAGGAAACGAAACCAGGTTGTGCTGGATATTGCTGAAGGATCCAAAGGGGAGTTACCTAAGGCCTCTTAGGTTTGGTGTGAAAGAACCTAATTAGTTTTTGCCCCCATGGGTCAGGTATCTTTGCAAAAAATAAGGGTAAATAATTACATGTATCTGGTACTTGGTTATAGATATGATAATAATAATCTTGAAAAACACAAATATATCTATCAATTTCACAAATATCACATAATTGTAGACGTAATAAAGCTGTTAAATATTTAAAAATATTAAAATATTTGAAATAGATGAGGATATGGAAAAAATGATAGATGAAGGAGAATTCATACAAATTAACGATCTTCATGATATAGACTCTGATGAAAGTATATTTATTTTAACTGAAACTGAACCCGTATTAGGGAAAAATGAAAAAGATTTTTCTTTAGGTTCTTCCTGGTCAGAGGTAAGATCTATCGTTTGTACTCCAACTGATGAAGTGGAAGGATTATCTCTTTTTTCCCTTTTTACTTCAGGATAAATGAAAGAAAGATCTACTCTTTCTTTTATGTGATGCTTTACCAGAAGCTTTATCTTCATACTGTCAAACTCATAAAATGATATCTTAGAATTTATGAGAAGACAATTTCTCTCAATCAAATCCTTTATATCTGGGATCTTCTCGGGGATTGTTTCAATGATGCTTAACATTTCTCCCATATCTTTTGCAATTTCTTTTATCGACTTTATTTGTTTATCCATATCATCAATATATTTATCCATCCTTTGGGCTAATTCTTGCTCCTCCATCTCTGGTTAAGAAATCTGCTAAAACATTTTTATCAGATTTGATTATTTCTATATCAAAATGATACTCAGACAATAGTGTTTGCCACCTAATAAGTCTTTTATATTCTGGTTTAGAAGGCAAGTTATTTTTAATAAAAGCCTTTACCTGTGTATTATCTGTCCTTAGCAAAAATTTATTTGGTAATAAAAAATAATAAAGCTTTTGACAACTTTTAATAACAGCTAATAATTCTTTTTCATTTATATGATATCTTGTTTCAGTGTCACTAAAAGTACCCGAACAATATCTACAAATACTTTCTCCTATTTTTTCATTTTCAGAATTATAATCTATTTTCTTAAGTACCCCACTCCAATAGTATTCTGAGGCATCTGTTTCTAAAATAAGATTATCATTTTCTTTAGGAAGTTGTAATTTTGGTAGGTTTTTACAATATTCCTTAATCTTTTTAACTTGGTTTTCTAGATTTTTATCAAAAGTAAATATTTTATCTTTTTTAAGTAGATTTTGAAAGGGCTTTCTTAATTCTGCAAGATTTTTTATAAAATCTGAGGCATAATTTAATATGCCAAGAAAACTTTGTACCTGTTTTTTATCTACTAACTTATTAGGAAAAGCTGTAATCTTTTCAAGAATGTGACTTTGGAGTTCTATTCCCTTTCCATCTATTTTCATCCCTAAAAAGTCTATTTTCTCTTGTAATAGACTAGTTTTCTTTTCGGATAAGGCTAACCCATGTTTTATACATAAATCTGCAAAAATATCAAGATGTTTTAGATGCAAATTAACATTGTCTGATAAAATTAAAATATCATCTATGTAAACAAAAATAAAATCATAATCTTTAAATATTATATCCATTTTCCTTTGGAATATTTGTGGTGCATTTTTTAATCCAAAAGGCATTACAAGCCATTCATATTGCCCTTGAGGAGTAGAAAAAGCTGTGTATCCAATACTATCAGGATGCATTTTTATTTGCCAAAATCCACTTTTACAATCAAACTTAGAAAATATCTTCTTATTTCTTGTCCAATTTATTAGACTTTCTTTATGAGGTAAAAAATATCCATCAAAAACAGTATTATCATTTAATTTTTTATAATTTATTACCATCCTAGGCTTACCTCTCTTAATTTCTGCATGTTTTCTTACCATGAATGCAGGAGAACTATGAGGGCTATGACCAGCTTTGATTAATTTTAAATCCAGGAGCTCTTTTATCTGGGAGCTAAATTCTTTCCGGTCTTCTGGATTATATCTCATAGGCTTTACTCTAATTTCTTTATCTTTGTCTTTCATTTCTAATTTTGCTGTTATTTGATTTTTATTCCAAAATTGTAATGGATTATCTGTATAACACTGTCTTAACTTATATTTTATATTTTCTATGTGGTTACCTATGAGATATAATCCAGAAGACCGGAAAGAATTTAGCTCCCAGATAAAAGAGCTCCTGGATTTAAAATTAATCAAAGCTAGTCATAGCCCTCATAGTTCTCCTGCATTCATGGTAAGAAAACATGCAGAAATTAAGAGAGGAGCTCTTTTATCTGGGAGCTAAATTCTTTCCGGTCTTCTGGATTATATCTCATAGGCTTTACTCTAATTTCTTTATCTTTGTCTTTCATTTCTAATTTTGCTGTTATTTGATTTTTATTCCAAAAAAGTAAGATATATCTTATTGACTGCTCCAAAATCATACCAGTATCTTATCTCTTCAGCAGAGTTTCCTTGTAGATAATTGATTCTAGGGAAGATCCCTGTAAAATCAATATATCTTATATCTGTATTTTGAAGGCCATATAGTTCCTTCATAAAGCTTCTGGTAAAGCATCACATAAAAGAAAGAGTAGATCTTTCTTTCATTTATCCTGAAGTAAAAAGGGAAAAAAGAGATAATCCTTCCACTTCATCAGTTGGAGTACAAACGATAGATCTTACCTCTGACCAGGAAGAACCTAAAGAAAAATCTTTTTCATTTTTCCCTAATACGGGGAAAAGCTCTACCTTTAAAAATATTTTTCAAGAATTGCCAACTCAACCAAATTATGTTGAGCAACAATGGTTCAAAATGAAGGAACTATATGGCCTTCAAAATACAGATATAAGATATATTGATTTTACAGGGATCTTCCCTAGAATCATACCATTCAGAGCGGTATTGACCGAAATATTTTGTCGGTTCAAAATTGATAACTCAAGTAAGTTATTATCTACAAGATTAAAGATTATATCAAAATTGTTTATGTTTATTATTAAAGTTAACCACATATTAAATCTATTTTATAAGACATAAATTTATTGAAAGACTTTAAAATTAAAAAGTAACATTTTTTTTTTCTAGATTATAAAAACAATCATAAAATAAAACTTTGTTTGAATTTGTTTGTTAAAAGTTTCCTTATAAAACCTAAGAGTGTCAATTATTTAAAAATATTTCAAAATTAAAAAGAACAAGGGTCCAACATGCTTCCGTACCTTTTTTCCGTTTTGACCAAAATATTGCCGGGTTACACCACGGGTCTTTTTACTAGGTTCTTTCACACCAAACCTAAGAGGCCTTAGGTAACTCCCCTTTGGATCCTTCAGCAATATCCAGCACAACCTGGTTTCGTTTCCTACCTCCGGTGTAGGGTAAAAAGAGACGGTTTGAAATTGGAGATTTTTTCTTTTTAATAAAGAAATATCTAAAAACAGAAATAACACTCAAAAAGACTTTATAAGGAAAAGGGAAAGCTTTTTATTTCATGGTGGATAATTTACAATGGAAGATGTTTAGAAAAGATACAATACTTAAGCAAAATACAACCCACTTTTTTAATACATAAAAACTTTTTTTTAAACACTCGTTGAAGCTTGATGCCCCCCATCCTTCTTCTTCTCCTCTTTTTATAACCTTATTCTTTAGATAAGCCCTAGTCCTTCTTCCTTCTTTTCTTTATTCACATGCATGTCCTTGTAACTTTCATTTTGTCAGGAGGTGTTGCTTGTCTTCTTTATGCAAGAAAGTCCATTTTTGGGAATTTGGACTTCTTTAATGAGTCTTTCCTCCTTAGCCACGTTCATCCTTGTCCCTTAAAGTTGGTGAGCTTGGGAAAAGTAAATTTTGACTCTATGTGAGTCTTAAATCCTTGTTTGTATGCCTTATCTTCGAAAGGTAAAAATCTGATGATTTGACTATCTTTTTTAGAGTAAAGGATTTATAAAATCCTTAATTATCAGATGTTTGACCCTCATTTTGAGAATCAATGCTCATAGTGTCCTTGTCTTTTTGTTTGTAGCATATTGGACACATGTCCCTTGGATTCATACCTTTTCTATGATCCCTAAATAAGCAAACCTTTTCTTGAGCCTGAGGACTCGATCTTATTATGCCTTTTTCTAAAAATTGGATTTTATCTTCTAAATATTTTTTAGCTGATGGTGGAGTATTTTTTGCTGGAGAAATCATGACAGAAGAAAACATATTTTTCCCACCATATGTTCTAAATCCATTTTTAAAAGCAGCTTGCAATGCTTGGAGTATTACTTTAATTCCTAATCCTCTTCTGTAATGAACATCATTTTCATTTAAGTTATGAAAAATCTTTCTTTCAGTATTAACTGAATAAGTAAAGGCTAAATTAACCTTTTCTATCTGAATAAAGTGAAAAGCTGGATAATAAAATTCATTATAAAAATCAGGCCCTGCAGAAAAGAGTTTTAGAGCCATGACATCTTTTGGAGTTATTGTGGGATTATTTAGATAACAATCTCTAACTCCATCTTTAACCCATTTTGGTAAACAAGAGATTTCAGGAAAATCGGGTAGAGTAAGATATATCTTATTGACTGCTCCAAAATCATACCAGTATCTTATCTCTTCAGCAGAGTTTCCTTGTAGATAATTGATTCTAGGGAAGATCCCTGTAAAATCAATATATCTTATATCTGTATTTTGAAGGCCATATAGTTCCTTCATTTTGAACCATTGTTGCTCAACATAATTTGGTTGAGTTGGCAATTCTTGAAAAATATTTTTAAAGGTAGAGCTTTTCCCCGTATTAGGGAAAAATGAAAAAGATTTTTCTTTAGGTTCTTCCTGGTCAGAGGTAAGATCTATCGTTTGTACTCCAACTGATGAAGTGGAAGGATTATCTCTTTTTTCCCTTTTTACTTCAGGATAAATGAAAGAAAGATCTACTCTTTCTTTTATGTGATGCTTTACCAGAAGCTTTATCTTCATACTGTCAAACTCATAAAATGATATCTTAGAATTTATGAGAAGACAATTTCTCTCAATCAAATCCTTTATATCTGGGATCTTCTCGGGGATTGTTTCAATGATGCTTAACATTTCTCCCATATCTTTTGCAATTTCTTTTATCGACTTTATTTGTTTATCCATATCATCAATATATTTATCCATCCTTTGGGCTAATTCTTGCTCCTCCATCTCTGGTTAAGAAATCTGCTAAAACATTTTTATCAGATTTGATTATTTCTATATCAAAATGATACTCAGACAATAGTGTTTGCCACCTAATAAGTCTTTTATATTCTGGTTTAGAAGGCAAGTTATTTTTAATAAAAGCCTTTACCTGTGTATTATCTGTCCTTAGCAAAAATTTATTTGGTAATAAAAAATAATAAAGCTTTTGACAACTTTTAATAACAGCTAATAATTCTTTTTCATTTATATGATATCTTGTTTCAGTGTCACTAAAAGTACCCGAACAATATCTACAAATACTTTCTCCTATTTTTTCATTTTCAGAATTATAATCTATTTTCTTAAGTACCCCACTCCAATAGTATTCTGAGGCATCTGTTTCTAAAATAAGATTATCATTTTCTTTAGGAAGTTGTAATTTTGGTAGGTTTTTACAATATTCCTTAATCTTTTTAACTTGGTTTTCTAGATTTTTATCAAAAGTAAATATTTTATCTTTTTTAAGTAGATTTTGAAAGGGCTTTCTTAATTCTGCAAGATTTTTTATAAAATCTGAGGCATAATTTAATATGCCAAGAAAACTTTGTACCTGTTTTTTATCTACTAACTTATTAGGAAAAGCTGTAATCTTTTCAAGAATGTGACTTTGGAGTTCTATTCCCTTTCCATCTATTTTCATCCCTAAAAAGTCTATTTTCTCTTGTAATAGACTAGTTTTCTTTTCGGATAAGGCTAACCCATGTTTTATACATAAATCTGCAAAAATATCAAGATGTTTTAGATGCAAATTAACATTGTCTGATAAAATTAAAATATCATCTATGTAAACAAAAATAAAATCATAATCTTTAAATATTATATCCATTTTCCTTTGGAATATTTGTGGTGCATTTTTTAATCCAAAAGGCATTACAAGCCATTCATATTGCCCTTGAGGAGTAGAAAAAGCTGTGTATCCAATACTATCAGGATGCATTTTTATTTGCCAAAATCCACTTTTACAATCAAACTTAGAAAATATCTTCTTATTTCTTGTCCAATTTATTAGACTTTCTTTATGAGGTAAAAAATATCCATCAAAAACAGTATTATCATTTAATTTTTTATAATTTATTACCATCCTAGGCTTACCTCTCTTAATTTCTGCATGTTTTCTTACCATGAATGCAGGAGAACTATGAGGGCTATGACTAGCTTTGATTAATTTTAAATCCAGGAGCTCTTTTATCTGGGAGCTAAATTCTTTCCGGTCTTCTGGATTATATCTCATAGGCTTTACTCTAATTTCTTTATCTTTGTCTTTCATTTCTAATTTTGCTGTTATTTGATTTTTATTCCAAAATTGTAATGGATTATCTGTATAACACTGTCTTAACTTATATTTTATATTTTCTATGTGGTTATCTAAGTTTCTTAGATTTACTTGGTAATCTAGTGGTTCTTCTGGATAATATTCCAAAATTGGTATACCTTTTTCAAGTTTGGGTTTTTGTTTGTATCCTAAATCACCACGCTGGCTTGCGCGTGTTGTAAAATTAATTGGGAATTTTCTTCCATATGCATTTTTTATTCTTTTTACAACTATTAAGTGGTGACATGGTGTTTTTAATATTATTTGATATGCTATTATATCAAAAGTTATTTTGTTAAATCTTTCTAGGAAATCATTTCCTAATAGTACATCTGATCCTGAATTATAAAAATAAAATGGTGGACATTTAACCATATATGATCCTATTAATATTGTTGGATTTTTTACTCCTCTTCTTAGAGGGATTATATCTTTTGAAAAACTAACACCGTTACAAGGTGTTAAATCTTCATGATATTCTTTTGGAAAGCAATCAGGTTTACATATGCATAACCCTGATCCACTATCTATATAAGCAGCAAAGTATTCAGCTTTATAATCTTTATAGGTTATTCCTATAGGGATGTATATACTTTTAGGACTTGTCATTTTGGTATATATATCATCTTATCATTATATGTGATTTTTAACCCATAAGAGGTTATTTGATAAGGTTTAACATTTTCTAAAAAGGTTAATCCTAGCATAATTTCTAATGTATCATTTTCATCTTCATTACCTATTAACAATCTTAATGGAATTTTTTCTTCTCCAAATTTAATTATAGTTTCTATGGCTTCATTTATTTCATGTAACTCACCATTAAAGTTAATATATTGGTGAGGTTCTTCTAACGGATATTTTTGCAAATGTTCACATAGTTTGTGATTTATATAATTTCCATTTGCACCTGTATCTATTAGTATATCTATATGAGAGAACTTTTTCCCATTGAAATATTCTCCTTTTATTTTATAATTTCTTATGTTATCTTCTTTAGCATCAATGATATTATAAAATCTATTAGAATTAGTCAACCTTGCAAGGGGATGACTAACTACACCTTTATTTGTAAAGGATAATCTAGGGGTGTTCTGGTTGGTTAATAGAATTGGTTTATCTTGTAAATCAAGACTTAATGGTCTTGAATCTATTTCTTCAATTTTAGGTAGGGTTGGTATTTGTATTTGGCATACTTCATTAAACAAAAAAGGAAAATCTATAGTATCTTTTATACTAAAACAATCAGAATGGTGAGTATTTGATATAGCATATGATATAGCATATGTAATAGAATATGGCCTATTTTGTTGTTTAAAGAAATCTTTTCTTTTAAAATCTTGTAACAAACTTAAAGTTTTATCAAAATCTTTGTCTTGGATATAATAGGAAATTCTTGGGTATATATTAAACTTTAATTTACCATATTGCAAATTTCCTCGTAGTATCCCTAGACATGCTTCTTCTCTGTTTTGGATTCTATTATCCATAACTGCTAATTCTATAGGGGTATCTATACCTTCTTTAAAGGTGGATTTTATTATTATTTGGATAGCTCCAACGTGTACCCATCCCAAAGTATTCCTTATTTCAGGCTTTATCTTTTGTAGTTTTTCTTGAATATCTTTTTTAGACAACAACGGTATCATTACTTTGTTAGATGTTATATTAATATCTAATGCTCGTTCCTGAATATTCAATCCATAGTATATATTATGATTTCTTGGTTTTATCCCTAACCTTTGTAAAGTATTTATTTTAAATCCCGAATAATTAGATAATGAAAAATTTTCATGTTGTATTTGTTTTAATTTTTTCTTATCTATTAAAATTTCTTGTTTATATTCTCCTATTTGCTCTTCTTGACAATCTATTATAAAATTATCTGTTTTACTAGTAGTAGCTATGTCAGATTTATTCATTTTCAGAGGACGTATATTCAGTTTCAGTTAAAATAAATATACTTTCATCAGAGTCTATATCATGAAGATCGTTAATTTGTATGAATTCTCCTTCATCTATCATTTTTTCCATATCCTCATCTATTTCAAATATTTTAATATTTTTATTAAACTTTTTAGGACAATTATTTGCAAGATGTCCTTCCTTATGACAAATAAAGCATCTACATTTTTTAGGATTTAGTTTTCTTTTATATGTAGGCTTAAAAGTCTGTTTATATCCTTTTCTTTTATAGTATTTGGTTTTACGCTTTTTAAAATATCTTTTCCTAAAATGGCTTCTTTTCTTATATTTTCTTTTTATCTTTCCATAGTAAAAAGAACTATCACACCCTATCATTAAAGGCATTTTTGGGCTACTACAACATAAAGATATTTTTCTTTTTAAGTTTTTACTCATTTTAGCTAGTATGGCATCTCCACACCACTCGCTCAATTTATCTCTAGCATGTGTTATTCTTTTTCCTAAAGTATCAGTTGTTCCTGGGTTATATGTATTTATTAGTTTTTGCCCCCATGGGTCAGGTATCTTTGCAAAAAATAAGGGTAAATAATTACATGTATCTGGTACTTGGTTATAGATATGATAATAATAATCTTGAAAAACACAAATATATCTATCAATTTCACAAATATCACATAATTGTAGACGTAATAAAGCTGTTAAATATTTTTGTATAGTAGCTGGGTCTTTTATTATATTACCTTCCCCACAAAACTCTAATCTAAAAGCTTCAACAGCTCTTGTTATTATGTTTGCTATATTTTGATCTTCTGATTCAAATATATAGCCTTTTGCATCAGGGCTTATGTTTTGCCAATATCTTAAAGCACTGTTTAAAAGAGTCCTTTCTAAAAATCCTTTTATTGTCTCCTTGTCCATTTTATTAACAGAAACTGCGATTCTAAAAGCGGTTTCCCATTTATCTATCGCCTCTTCAGTATTGTTCACACAATCTATATCTAAATATATTCCAAAAGGATTAATTGGTTCATTTTTCATAACTTGGTAAGGTTTATAATTATCTTCTGGTCTCATTGTTGACTTTATTGCAGCATATCCTAGAGTAGGTCTTTGAGATTCATTTCTTATTGGTATATTTTTATCTTTACTTGTACTAGGTGTATCATTTATATTAAAATTTTCCCCAACTTTAATATTTATAAAATTTTCATTTAACTCCATATCCCTTACTTTAGTTATTAAATTCTCTACCTCAGAATCTTCTACGTTAGGGATTATATTATTTTCACTTTCCGTATCTGAACTCATTTCTAATTTTCTTTATAACCCTTAGGTATTTTCATATTTTGTAAGAGTTGGATCAAAGGATCTTGTAGTCTACTTATTTTTTCTTTATCTTTCTTATTAGGACATGTAGACTCTAATAATTTCATAATTTTATTTAGTCTAAAAATTATATTTTCTCCATAAAATATAATAGTTTTTTGTACTTCTATCAAATCTTTATCTATTTTTAAAGAATTTTCACTTTCTTTTAGTTTATTAAAATTATGGTTATCCATTAAGATGAATTATATTGCCAATCAGTATCATCATATACAAAGTCAGAACTAGTCCATTCATATCTACTAAAATTAAAATCTTCGTCAGATATATAATTTTCATCAAAATCAACTTCAGAATTTAAATTTTCGTTTTCTAGAAAATCATTTTGTTGATTTAATCTAAGCATGATAACTTTATTATTTATAAAGTTTAAATTTAATACAATTAAATTATCAAACTCAATCTCATGCAAAGTACTATCAATATCTAGAGCCCCCGCGAAGGAATTTTGCGTGGCTCTGATACCATTCAGAGCGGTATTGACCGAAATATTTTGTCGGTTCAAAATTGATAACTCAAGTAAGTTATTATCTACAAGATTAAAGATTATATCAAAATTGTTTATGTTTATTATTAAAGTTAACCACATATTAAATCTATTTTATAAGACATAAATTTATTGAAAGACTTTAAAATTAAAAAGTAACATTTTTTTTTTCTAGATTATAAAAACAATCATAAAATAAAACTTTGTTTGAATTTGTTTGTAAAAAGTATCCTTATAAAGTCTTTTTGAGTGTTATTTCTGTTTTTAGATATTTCTTTATTAAAAAGAAAAAATCTCCAATTTCAAACCGTCTCTTTTTACCCTACACCGGAGGTAGGAAACGAAACCAGGTTGTGCTGGATATTGCTGAAGGATCCAAAGGGGAGTTACCTAAGGCCTCTTAGGTTTGGTGTGAAAGAACCTAGTAAAAAGACCCGTGGTGTAACCCGGCAATATTTTGGTCAAAACGGAAAAAAGGTACGGAAGCATGTTGGACCCTTGTTCTTTTTAATTTTGAAATATTTTTAAACCGAAATATTTTGTCGGTTCAAAATTGATAACTCAAGTAAGTTATTATCTACAAGATTAAAGATTATATCAAAATTGTTTATGTTTATTATTAAAGTTAACCACATATTAAATCTATTTTATAAGACATAAATTTATTGAAAGACTTTAAAATTAAAAAGTAACATTTTTTTTTTCTAGATTATAAAAACAATCATAAAATAAAACTTTGTTTGAATTTGTTTGTTAAAAGTTTCCTTATAAAACCTAAGAGTGTCAATTATTTAAAAATATTTCAAAATTAAAAAGAACAAGGGTCCAACATGCTTCCGTACCTTTTTTCCGTTTTGACCAAAATATTGCCGGGTTACACCACGGGTCTTTTTACTAGGTTCTTTCACACCAAACCTAAGAGGCCTTAGGTAACTCCCCTTTGGATCCTTCAGCAATATCCAGCACAACCTGGTTTCGTTTCCTACCTCCGGTGTAGGGTAAAAAGAGACGGTTTGAAATTGGAGATTTTTTCTTTTTAATAAAGAAATATCTAAAAACAGAAATAACACTCAAAAAGACTTTATAAGGAAAAGGGAAAGCTTTTTATTTCATGGTGGATAATTTACAATGGAAGATGTTTAGAAAAGATACAATACTTAAGCAAAATACAACCCACTTTTTTAATACATAAAAACTTTTTTTAAACCCTCGTTGAAGCTTGATGCCCCCCATCCTTCTTCTTCTCCTCTTTTTATAACCTTATTCTTTAGATAAGCCCTAGTCCTTCTTCCTTCTTTTCTTTATTTACATGCATGTCCTTGTAACTTTCATTTTGTCAGGAGGTGTTGCTTGTCTTCTTTATGCAAGAAAGTCCATTTTTGGGAATTTGGACTTCTTTAATGAGTCTTTCCTCCTTAGCCACGTTCATCCTTGTCCCTTAAAGTTGGTGAGCTTGGGAAAAGTAAATTTTGACTCTATGTGAGTCTTAAATCCTTGTTTGTATGCCTTATCTTCGAAAGGTAAAAATCTGATGATTTGACTATCTTTTTTAGAGTAAAGGATTTATAAAATCCTTAATTATCAGATGTTTGACCCTCATTTTGAGAATCAATGCTCATAGTGTCCTTGTCTTTTTGTTTGTAGCATATTGGACACATGTCCCTTGGATTCATACCTTTTCTATGATCCCTAAATAAGCAAACCTTTTCTTGAGCCTGAGGACTCGATCTTATTATGCCTTTTTCTAAAAATTGGATTTTATCTTCTAAATATTTTTTAGCTGATGGTGGAGTATTTTTTGCTGGAGAAATCATGACAGAAGAAAACATATTTTTCCCACCATATGTTCTAAATCCATTTTTAAAAGCAGCTTGCAATGCTTGGAGTATTACTTTAATTCCTAATCCTCTTCTGTAATGAACATCATTTTCATTTAAGTTATGAAAAATCTTTCTTTCAGTATTAACTGAATAAGTAAAGGCTAAATTAACCTTTTCTATCTGAATAAAGTGAAAAGCTGGATAATAAAATTCATTATAAAAATCAGGCCCTGCAGAAAAGAGTTTTAGAGCCATGACATCTTTTGGAGTTATTGTGGGATTATTTAGATAACAATCTCTAACTCCATCTTTAACCCATTTTGGTAAACAAGAGATTTCAGGAAAATCGGGTAGAGTAAGATATATCTTATTGACTGCTCCAAAATCATACCAGTATCTTATCTCTTCAGCAGAGTTTCCTTGTAGATAATTGATTCTAGGGAAGATCCCTGTAAAATCAATATATCTTATATCTGTATTTTGAAGGCCATATAGTTCCTTCATTTTGAACCATTGTTGCTCAACATAATTTGGTTGAGTTGGCAATTCTTGAAAAATATTTTTAAAGGTAGAGCTTTTCCCCGTATTAGGGAAAAATGAAAAAGATTTTTCTTTAGGTTCTTCCTGGTCAGAGGTAAGATCTATCGTTTGTACTCCAACTGATGAAGTGGAAGGATTATCTCTTTTTTCCCTTTTTACTTCAGGATAAATGAAAGAAAGATCTACTCTTTCTTTTATGTGATGCTTTACCAGAAGCTTTATCTTCATACTGTCAAACTCATAAAATGATATCTTAGAATTTATGAGAAGACAATTTCTCTCAATCAAATCCTTTATATCTGGGATCTTCTCGGGGATTGTTTCAATGATGCTTAACATTTCTCCCATATCTTTTGCAATTTCTTTTATCGACTTTATTTGTTTATCCATATCATCAATATATTTATCCATCCTTTGGGCTAATTCTTGCTCCTCCATCTCTGGTTAAGAAATCTGCTAAAACATTTTTATCAGATTTGATTATTTCTATATCAAAATGATACTCAGACAATAGTGTTTGCCACCTAATAAGTCTTTTATATTCTGGTTTAGAAGGCAAGTTATTTTTAATAAAAGCCTTTACCTGTGTATTATCTGTCCTTAGCAAAAATTTATTTGGTAATAAAAAATAATAAAGCTTTTGACAACTTTTAATAACAGCTAATAATTCTTTTTCATTTATATGATATCTTGTTTCAGTGTCACTAAAAGTACCCGAACAATATCTACAAATACTTTCTCCTATTTTTTCATTTTCAGAATTATAATCTATTTTCTTAAGTACCCCACTCCAATAGTATTCTGAGGCATCTGTTTCTAAAATAAGATTATCATTTTCTTTAGGAAGTTGTAATTTTGGTAGGTTTTTACAATATTCCTTAATCTTTTTAACTTGGTTTTCTAGATTTTTATCAAAAGTAAATATTTTATCTTTTTTAAGTAGATTTTGAAAGGGCTTTCTTAATTCTGCAAGATTTTTTATAAAATCTGAGGCATAATTTAATATGCCAAGAAAACTTTGTACCTGTTTTTTATCTACTAACTTATTAGGAAAAGCTGTAATCTTTTCAAGAATGTGACTTTGGAGTTCTATTCCCTTTCCATCTATTTTCATCCCTAAAAAGTCTATTTTCTCTTGTAATAGACTAGTTTTCTTTTCGGATAAGGCTAACCCATGTTTTATACATAAATCTGCAAAAATATCAAGATGTTTTAGATGCAAATTAACATTGTCTGATAAAATTAAAATATCATCTATGTAAACAAAAATAAAATCATAATCTTTAAATATTATATCCATTTTCCTTTGGAATATTTGTGGTGCATTTTTTAATCCAAAAGGCATTACAAGCCATTCATATTGCCCTTGAGGAGTAGAAAAAGCTGTGTATCCAATACTATCAGGATGCATTTTTATTTGCCAAAATCCACTTTTACAATCAAACTTAGAAAATATCTTCTTATTTCTTGTCCAATTTATTAGACTTTCTTTATGAGGTAAAAAATATCCATCAAAAACAGTATTATCATTTAATTTTTTATAATTTATTACCATCCTAGGCTTACCTCTCTTAATTTCTGCATGTTTTCTTACCATGAATGCAGGAGAACTATGAGGGCTATGACTAGCTTTGATTAATTTTAAATCCAGGAGCTCTTTTATCTGGGAGCTAAATTCTTTCCGGTCTTCTGGATTATATCTCATAGGCTTTACTCTAATTTCTTTATCTTTGTCTTTCATTTCTAATTTTGCTGTTATTTGATTTTTATTCCAAAATTGTAATGGATTATCTGTATAACACTGTCTTAACTTATATTTTATATTTTCTATGTGGTTATCTAAGTTTCTTAGATTTACTTGGTAATCTAGTGGTTCTTCTGGATAATATTCCAAAATTGGTATACCTTTTTCAAGTTTGGGTTTTTGTTTGTATCCTAAATCACCACGCTGGCTTGCGCGTGTTGTAAAATTAATTGGGAATTTTCTTCCATATGCATTTTTTATTCTTTTTACAACTATTAAGTGGTGACATGGTGTTTTTAATATTATTTGATATGCTATTATATCAAAAGTTATTTTGTTAAATCTTTCTAGGAAATCATTTCCTAATAGTACATCTGATCCTGAATTATAAAAATAAAATGGTGGACATTTAACCATATATGATCCTATTAATATTGTTGGATTTTTTACTCCTCTTCTTAGAGGGATTATATCTTTTGAAAAACTAACACCGTTACAAGGTGTTAAATCTTCATGATATTCTTTTGGAAAGCAATCAGGTTTACATATGCATAACCCTGATCCACTATCTATATAAGCAGCAAAGTATTCAGCTTTATAATCTTTATAGGTTATTCCTATAGGGATGTATATACTTTTAGGACTTGTCATTTTGGTATATATATCATCTTATCATTATATGTGATTTTTAACCCATAAGAGGTTATTTGATAAGGTTTAACATTTTCTAAAAAGGTTAATCCTAGCATAATTTCTAATGTATCATTTTCATCTTCATTACCTATTAACAATCTTAATGGAATTTTTTCTTCTCCAAATTTAATTATAGTTTCTATGGCTTCATTTATTTCATGTAACTCACCATTAAAGTTAATATATTGGTGAGGTTCTTCTAACGGATATTTTTGCAAATGTTCACATAGTTTGTGATTTATATAATTTCCATTTGCACCTGTATCTATTAGTATATCTATATGAGAGAACTTTTTCCCATTGAAATATTCTCCTTTTATTTTATAATTTCTTATGTTATCTTCTTTAGCATCAATGATATTATAAAATCTATTAGAATTAGTCAACCTTGCAAGGGGATGACTAACTACACCTTTATTTGTAAAGGATAATCTAGGGGTGTTCTGGTTGGTTAATAGAATTGGTTTATCTTGTAAATCAAGACTTAATGGTCTTGAATCTATTTCTTCAATTTTAGGTAGGGTTGGTATTTGTATTTGGCATACTTCATTAAACAAAAAAGGAAAATCTATAGTATCTTTTATACTAAAACAATCAGAATGGTGAGTATTTGATATAGCATATGATATAGCATATGTAATAGAATATGGCCTATTTTGTTGTTTAAAGAAATCTTTTCTTTTAAAATCTTGTAACAAACTTAAAGTTTTATCAAAATCTTTGTCTTGGATATAATAGGAAATTCTTGGGTATATATTAAACTTTAATTTACCATATTGCAAATTTCCTCGTAGTATCCCTAGACATGCTTCTTCTCTGTTTTGGATTCTATTATCCATAACTGCTAATTCTATAGGGGTATCTATACCTTCTTTAAAGGTGGATTTTATTATTATTTGGATAGCTCCAACGTGTACCCATCCCAAAGTATTCCTTATTTCAGGCTTTATCTTTTGTAGTTTTTCTTGAATATCTTTTTTAGACAACAACGGTATCATTACTTTGTTAGATGTTATATTAATATCTAATGCTCGTTCCTGAATATTCAATCCATAGTATATATTATGATTTCTTGGTTTTATCCCTAACCTTTGTAAAGTATTTATTTTAAATCCCGAATAATTAGATAATGGATTTAGAACATATGGTGGGAAAAATATGTTTTCTTCTGTCATGATTTCTCCAGCAAAAAATACTCCACCATCAGCTAAAAAATATTTAGAAGATAAAATCCAATTTTTAGAAAAAGGCATAATAAGATCGAGTCCTCAGGCTCAAGAAAAGGTTTGCTTATTTAGGGATCATAGAAAAGGTATGAATCCAAGCTGTAATCTCATCCCCTTGCAAGGTTGACTAATTCTAATAGATTTTATAATATCATTGATGCTAAAGAAGATAACATAAGAAATTATAAAATAAAAGGAGAATATTTCAATGGGAAAAAGTTCTCTCATATAGATATACTAATTTTTTATAATTTATTACCATCCTAGGCTTACCTCTCTTAATTTCTGCATGTTTTCTTACCATGAATGCAGGAGAACTATGAGGGCTATGACTAGCTTTGATTAATTTTAAATCCAGGAGCTCTTTTATCTGGGAGCTAAATTCTTTCCGGTCTTCTGGATTATATCTCATAGGCTTTACTCTAATTTCTTTATCTTTGTCTTTCATTTCTAATTTTGCTGTTATTTGATTTTTATTCCAAAATTGTAATGGATTATCTGTATAACACTGTCTTAACTTATATTTTATATTTTCTATGTGGTTATCTAAGTTTCTTAGATTTACTTATATACCAATAAGAAATGAATCTCAAAGACCTACTCTAGGATATGCTGCAATAAAGTCAACAATGAGACCAGAAGATAATTATAAACCTTACCAAGTTATGAAAAATGAACCAATTAATCCTTTTGGAATATATTTAGATATAGATTGTGTGAACAATACTGAAGAGGCGATAGATAAATGGGAAACCGCTTTTAGAATCGCAGTTTCTGTTAATAAAATGGACAAGGAGACAATAAAAGGATTTTTAAAGGCATTTTTGGGCTACTACAACATAAAGATATTTTTCTTTTTAAGTTTTTACTCATTTTAGCTAGTATGGCATCTCCACACCACTCGCTCAATTTATCTCATAGGCTTTACTCTAATTTCTTTATCTTTGTCTTTCATTTCTAATTTTGCTGTTATTTGATTTTTATTCCAAAATTGTAATGGATTCAAAATTGATAACTCAAGTAAGTTATTATCTACAAGATTAAAGATTATATCAAAATTGTTTATGTTTATTATTAAAGTTAACCACATATTAAATCTATTTTATAAGACATAAATTTATTGAAAGACTTTAAAATTAAAAAGTAACATTTTTTTTTTCTAGATTATAAAAACAATCATAAAATAAAACTTTGTTTGAATTTGTTTGTTAAAAGTTTCCTTATAAAACCTAAGAGTGTCAATTATTTAAAAATATTTCAAAATTAAAAAGAACAAGGGTCCAACATGCTTCCGTACCTTTTTTCCGTTTTGACCAAAATATTGCCGGGTTACACCACGGGTCTTTTTACTAGGTTCTTTCACACCAAACCTAAGAGGCCTTAGGTAACTCCCCTTTGGATCCTTCAGCAATATCCAGCACAACCTGGTTTCGTTTCCTACCTCCGGTGTAGGGTAAAAAGAGACGGTTTGAAATTGGAGATTTTTTCTTTTTAATAAAGAAATATCTAAAAACAGAAATAACACTCAAAAAGACTTTATAAGGAAAAGGGAAAGCTTTTTATTTCATGGTGGATAATTTACAATGGAAGATGTTTAGAAAAGATACAATACTTAAGCAAAATACAACCCACTTTTTTAATACATAAAAACTTTTTTTTAAACACTCGTTGAAGCTTGATGCCCCCCATCCTTCTTCTTCTCCTCTTTTTATAACCTTATTCTTTAGATAAGCCCTAGTCCTTCTTCCTTCTTTTCTTTATTCACATGCATGTCCTTGTAACTTTCATTTTGTCAGGAGGTGTTGCTTGTCTTCTTTATGCAAGAAAGTCCATTTTTGGGAATTTGGACTTCTTTAATGAGTCTTTCCTCCTTAGCCACGTTCATCCTTGTCCCTTAAAGTTGGTGAGCTTGGGAAAAGTAAATTTTGACTCTATGTGAGTCTTAAATCCTTGTTTGTATGCCTTATCTTCGAAAGGTAAAAATCTGATGATTTGACTATCTTTTTTAGAGTAAAGGATTTATAAAATCCTTAATTATCAGATGTTTGACCCTCATTTTGAGAATCAATGCTCATAGTGTCCTTGTCTTTTTGTTTGTAGCATATTGGACACATGTCCCTTGGATTCATACCTTTTCTATGATCCCTAAATAAGCAAACCTTTTCTTGAGCCTGAGGACTCGATCTTATTATGCCTTTTTCTAAAAATTGGATTTTATCTTCTAAATATTTTTTAGCTGATGGTGGAGTATTTTTTGCTGGAGAAATCATGACAGAAGAAAACATATTTTTCCCACCATATGTTCTAAATCCATTTTTAAAAGCAGCTTGCAATGCTTGGAGTATTACTTTAATTCCTAATCCTCTTCTGTAATGAACATCATTTTCATTTAAGTTATGAAAAATCTTTCTTTCAGTATTAACTGAATAAGTAAAGGCTAAATTAACCTTTTCTATCTGAATAAAGTGAAAAGCTGGATAATAAAATTCATTATAAAAATCAGGCCCTGCAGAAAAGAGTTTTAGAGCCATGACATCTTTTGGAGTTATTGTGGGATTATTTAGATAACAATCTCTAACTCCCTCTTTAACCCATTTTGGTAAACAAGAGATTTCAGGAAAATCGGGTAGAGTAAGATATATCTTATTGACTGCTCCAAAATCATACCAGTATCTTATCTCTTCAGCAGAGTTTCCTTGTAGATAATTGATTCTAGGGAAGATCCCTGTAAAATCAATATATCTTATATCTGTATTTTGAAGGCCATATAGTTCCTTCATTTTGAACCATTGTTGCTCAACATAATTTGGTTGAGTTGGCAATTCTTGAAAAATATTTTTAAAGGTAGAGCTTTTCCCCGTATTAGGGAAAAATGAAAAAGATTTTTCTTTAGGTTCTTCCTGGTCAGAGGTAAGATCTATCGTTTGTACTCCAACTGATGAAGTGGAAGGATTATCTCTTTTTTCCCTTTTTACTTCAGGATAAATGAAAGAAAGATCTACTCTTTCTTTTATGTGATGCTTTACCAGAAGCTTTATCTTCATACTGTCAAACTCATAAAATGATATCTTAGAATTTATGAGAAGACAATTTCTCTCAATCAAATCCTTTATATCTGGGGTCTTCTCGGGGATTGTTTCAATGATGCTTAACATTTCTCCCATATCTTTTGCAATTTCTTTTATCGACTTTATTTGTTTATCCATATCATCAATATATTTATCCATCCTTTGGGCTAATTCTTGCTCCTCCATCTCTGGTTAAGAAATCTGCTAAAACATTTTTATCAGATTTGATTATTTCTATATCAAAATGATACTCAGACAATAGTGTTTGCCACCTAATAAGTCTTTTATATTCTGGTTTAGAAGGCAAGTTATTTTTAATAAAAGCCTTTACCTGTGTATTATCTGTCCTTAGCAAAAATTTATTTGGTAATAAAAAATAATAAAGCTTTTGACAACTTTTAATAACAGCTAATAATTCTTTTTCATTTATATGATATCTTGTTTCAGTGTCACTAAAAGTACCCGAACAATATCTACAAATACTTTCTCCTATTTTTTCATTTTCAGAATTATAATCTATTTTCTTAAGTACCCCACTCCAATAGTATTCTGAGGCATCTGTTTCTAAAATAAGATTATCATTTTCTTTAGGAAGTTGTAATTTTGGTAGGTTTTTACAATATTCCTTAATCTTTTTAACTTGGTTTTCTAGATTTTTATCAAAAGTAAATATTTTATCTTTTTTAAGTAGATTTTGAAAGGGCTTTCTTAATTCTGCAAGATTTTTTATAAAATCTGAGGCATAATTTAATATGCCAAGAAAACTTTGTACCTGTTTTTTATCTACTAACTTATTAGGAAAAGCTGTAATCTTTTCAAGAATGTGACTTTGGAGTTCTATTCCCTTTCCATCTATTTTCATCCCTAAAAAGTCTATTTTCTCTTGTAATAGACTAGTTTTCTTTTCGGATAAGGCTAACCCATGTTTTATACATAAATCTGCAAAAATATCAAGATGTTTTAGATGCAAATTAACATTGTCTGATAAAATTAAAATATCATCTATGTAAACAAAAATAAAATCATAATCTTTAAATATTATATCCATTTTCCTTTGGAATATTTGTGGTGCATTTTTTAATCCAAAAGGCATTACAAGCCATTCATATTGCCCTTGAGGAGTAGAAAAAGCTGTGTATCCAATACTATCAGGATGCATTTTTATTTGCCAAAATCCACTTTTACAATCAAACTTAGAAAATATCTTCTTATTTCTTGTCCAATTTATTAGACTTTCTTTATGAGGTAAAAAATATCCATCAAAAACAGTATTATCATTTAATTTTTTATAATTTATTACCATCCTAGGCTTACCTCTCTTAATTTCTGCATGTTTTCTTACCATGAATGCAGGAGAACTATGAGGGCTATGACTAGCTTTGATTAATTTTAAATCCAGGAGCTCTTTTATCTGGGAGCTAAATTCTTTCCGGTCTTCTGGATTATATCTCATAGGCTTTACTCTAATTTCTTTATCTTTGTCTTTCATTTCTAATTTTGCTGTTATTTGATTTTTATTCCAAAATTGTAATGGATTATCTGTATAACACTGTCTTAACTTATATTTTATATTTTCTATGTGGTTATCTAAGTTTCTTAGATTTACTTGGTAATCTAGTGGTTCTTCTGGATAATATTCCAAAATTGGTATACCTTTTTCAAGTTTGGGTTTTTGTTTGTATCCTAAATCACCACGCTGGCTTGCGCGTGTTGTAAAATTAATTGGGAATTTTCTTCCATATGCATTTTTTATTCTTTTTACAACTATTAAGTGGTGACATGGTGTTTTTAATATTATTTGATATGCTATTATATCAAAAGTTATTTTGTTAAATCTTTCTAGGAAATCATTTCCTAATAGTACATCTGATCCTGAATTATAAAAATAAAATGGTGGACATTTAACCATATATGATCCTATTAATATTGTTGGATTTTTTACTCCTCTTCTTAGAGGGATTATATCTTTTGAAAAACTAACACCGTTACAAGGTGTTAAATCTTCATGATATTCTTTTGGAAAGCAATCAGGTTTACATATGCATAACCCTGATCCACTATCTATATAAGCAGCAAAGTATTCAGCTTTATAATCTTTATAGGTTATTCCTATAGGGATGTATATACTTTTAGGACTTGTCATTTTGGTATATATATCATCTTATCATTATATGTGATTTTTAACCCATAAGAGGTTATTTGATAAGGTTTAACATTTTCTAAAAAGGTTAATCCTAGCATAATTTCTAATGTATCATTTTCATCTTCATTACCTATTAACAATCTTAATGGAATTTTTTCTTCTCCAAATTTAATTATAGTTTCTATGGCTTCATTTATTTCATGTAACTCACCATTAAAGTTAATATATTGGTGAGGTTCTTCTAACGGATATTTTTGCAAATGTTCACATAGTTTGTGATTTATATAATTTCCATTTGCACCTGTATCTATTAGTATATCTATATGAGAGAACTTTTTCCCATTGAAATATTCTCCTTTTATTTTATAATTTCTTATGTTATCTTCTTTAGCATCAATGATATTATAAAATCTATTAGAATTAGTCAACCTTGCAAGGGGATGACTAACTACACCTTTATTTGTAAAGGATAATCTAGGGGTGTTCTGGTTGGTTAATAGAATTGGTTTATCTTGTAAATCAAGACTTAATGGTCTTGAATCTATTTCTTCAATTTTAGGTAGGGTTGGTATTTGTATTTGGCATACTTCATTAAACAAAAAAGGAAAATCTATAGTATCTTTTATACTAAAACAATCAGAATGGTGAGTATTTGATATAGCATATGATATAGCATATGTAATAGAATATGGCCTATTTTGTTGTTTAAAGAAATCTTTTCTTTTAAAATCTTGTAACAAACTTAAAGTTTTATCAAAATCTTTGTCTTGGATATAATAGGAAATTCTTGGGTATATATTAAACTTTAATTTACCATATTGCAAATTTCCTCGTAGTATCCCTAGACATGCTTCTTCTCTGTTTTGGATTCTATTATCCATAACTGCTAATTCTATAGGGGTATCTATACCTTCTTTAAAGGTGGATTTTATTATTATTTGGATAGCTCCAACGTGTACCCATCCCAAAGTATTCCTTATTTCAGGCTTTATCTTTTGTAGTTTTTCTTGAATATCTTTTTTAGACAACAACGGTATCATTACTTTGTTAGATGTTATATTAATATCTAATGCTCGTTCCTGAATATTCAATCCATAGTATATATTATGATTTCTTGGTTTTATCCCTAACCTTTGTAAAGTATTTATTTTAAATCCCGAATAATTAGATAATGAAAAATTTTCATGTTGTATTTGTTTTAATTTTTTCTTATCTATTAAAATTTCTTGTTTATATTCTCCTATTTGCTCTTCTTGACAATCTATTATAAAATTATCTGTTTTACTAGTAGTAGCTATGTCAGATTTATTCATTTTCAGAGGACGTATATTCAGTTTCAGTTAAAATAAATATACTTTCATCAGAGTCTATATCATGAAGATCGTTAATTTGTATGAATTCTCCTTCATCTATCATTTTTTCCATATCCTCATCTATTTCAAATATTTTAATATTTTTATTAAACTTTTTAGGACAATTATTTGCAAGATGTCCTTCCTTATGACAAATAAAGCATCTACATTTTTTAGGATTTAGTTTTCTTTTATATGTAGGCTTAAAAGTCTGTTTATATCCTTTTCTTTTATAGTATTTGGTTTTACGCTTTTTAAAATATCTTTTCCTAAAATGGCTTCTTTTCTTATATTTTCTTTTTATCTTTCCATAGTAAAAAGAACTATCACACCCTATCATTAAAGGCATTTTTGGGCTACTACAACATAAAGATATTTTTCTTTTTAAGTTTTTACTCATTTTAGCTAGTATGGCATCTCCACACCACTCGCTCAATTTATCTCTAGCATGTGTTATTCTTTTTCCTAAAGTATCAGTTGTTCCTGGGTTATATGTATTTATTAGTTTTTGCCCCCATGGGTCAGGTATCTTTGCAAAAAATAAGGGTAAATAATTACATGTATCTGGTACTTGGTTATAGATATGATAATAATAATCTTGAAAAACACAAATATATCTATCAATTTCACAAATATCACATAATTGTAGACGTAATAAAGCTGTTAAATATTTTTGTATAGTAGCTGGGTCTTTTATTATATTACCTTCCCCACAAAACTCTAATCTAAAAGCTTCAACAGCTCTTGTTATTATGTTTGCTATATTTTGATCTTCTGATTCAAATATATAGCCTTTTGCATCAGGGCTTATGTTTTGCCAATATCTTAAAGCACTGTTTAAAAGAGTCCTTTCTAAAAATCCTTTTATTGTCTCCTTGTCCATTTTATTAACAGAAACTGCGATTCTAAAAGCGGTTTCCCATTTATCTATCGCCTCTTCAGTATTGTTCACACAATCTATATCTAAATATATTCCAAAAGGATTAATTGGTTCATTTTTCATAACTTGGTAAGGTTTATAATTATCTTCTGGTCTCATTGTTGACTTTATTGCAGCATATCCTAGAGTAGGTCTTTGAGATTCATTTCTTATTGGTATATTTTTATCTTTACTTGTACTAGGTGTATCATTTATATTAAAATTTTCCCCAACTTTAATATTTATAAAATTTTCATTTAACTCCATATCCCTTACTTTAGTTATTAAATTCTCTACCTCAGAATCTTCTACGTTAGGGATTATATTATTTTCACTTTCCGTATCTGAACTCATTTCTAATTTTCTTTATAACCCTTAGGTATTTTCATATTTTGTAAGAGTTGGATCAAAGGATCTTGTAGTCTACTTATTTTTTCTTTATCTTTCTTATTAGGACATGTAGACTCTAATAATTTCATAATTTTATTTAGTCTAAAAATTATATTTTCTCCATAAAATATAATAGTTTTTTGTACTTCTATCAAATCTTTATCTATTTTTAAAGAATTTTCACTTTCTTTTAGTTTATTAAAATTATGGTTATCCATTAAGATGAATTATATTGCCAATCAGTATCATCATATACAAAGTCAGAACTAGTCCATTCATATCTACTAAAATTAAAATCTTCGTCAGATATATAATTTTCATCAAAATCAACTTCAGAATTTAAATTTTCGTTTTCTAGAAAATCATTTTGTTGATTTAATCTAAGCATGATAACTTTATTATTTATAAAGTTTAAATTTAATACAATTAAATTATCAAACTCAATCTCATGCAAAGTACTATCAATATCTAGAGCCCCCGCGAAGGAATTTTGCGTGGCTCTGATACCATTCAGAGCGGTATTGACCGAAATATTTTGTCGGTTCAAAATTGATAACTCAAGTAAGTTATTATCTACAAGATTAAAGATTATATCAAAATTGTTTATGTTTATTATTAAAGTTAACCACATATTAAATCTATTTTATAAGACATAAATTTATTGAAAGACTTTAAAATTAAAAAGTAACATTTTTTTTTTCTAGATTATAAAAACAATCATAAAATAAAACTTTGTTTGAATTTGTTTGTAAAAAGTATCCTTATAAAGTCTTTTTGAGTGTTATTTCTGTTTTTAGATATTTCTTTATTAAAAAGAAAAAATCTCCAATTTCAAACCGTCTCTTTTTACCCTACACCGGAGGTAGGAAACGAAACCAGGTTGTGCTGGATATTGCTGAAGGATCCAAAGGGGAGTTACCTAAGGCCTCTTAGGTTTGGTGTGAAAGAACCTAGTAAAAAGACCCGTGGTGTAACCCGGCAATATTTTGGTCAAAACGGAAAAAAGGTACGGAAGCATGTTGGACCCTTGTTCTTTTTAATTTTGAAATATTTTTAAACCGAAATATTTTGTCGGTTCAAAATTGATAACTCAAGTAAGTTATTATCTACAAGATTAAAGATTATATCAAAATTGTTTATGTTTATTATTAAAGTTAACCACATATTAAATCTATTTTATAAGACATAAATTTATTGAAAGACTTTAAAATTAAAAAGTAACATTTTTTTTTTCTAGATTATAAAAACAATCATAAAATAAAACTTTGTTTGAATTTGTTTGTTAAAAGTTTCCTTATAAAACCTAAGAGTGTCAATTATTTAAAAATATTTCAAAATTAAAAAGAACAAGGGTCCAACATGCTTCCGTACCTTTTTTCCGTTTTGACCAAAATATTGCCGGGTTACACCACGGGTCTTTTTACTAGGTTCTTTCACACCAAACCTAAGAGGCCTTAGGTAACTCCCCTTTGGATCCTTCAGCAATATCCAGCACAACCTGGTTTCGTTTCCTACCTCCGGTGTAGGGTAAAAAGAGACGGTTTGAAATTGGAGATTTTTTCTTTTTAATAAAGAAATATCTAAAAACAGAAATAACACTCAAAAAGACTTTATAAGGAAAAGGGAAAGCTTTTTATTTCATGGTGGATAATTTACAATGGAAGATGTTTAGAAAAGATACAATACTTAAGCAAAATACAACCCACTTTTTTAATACATAAAAACTTTTTTTAAACCCTCGTTGAAGCTTGATGCCCCCCATCCTTCTTCTTCTCCTCTTTTTATAACCTTATTCTTTAGATAAGCCCTAGTCCTTCTTCCTTCTTTTCTTTATTTACATGCATGTCCTTGTAACTTTCATTTTGTCAGGAGGTGTTGCTTGTCTTCTTTATGCAAGAAAGTCCATTTTTGGGAATTTGGACTTCTTTAATGAGTCTTTCCTCCTTAGCCACGTTCATCCTTGTCCCTTAAAGTTGGTGAGCTTGGGAAAAGTAAATTTTGACTCTATGTGAGTCTTAAATCCTTGTTTGTATGCCTTATCTTCGAAAGGTAAAAATCTGATGATTTGACTATCTTTTTTAGAGTAAAGGATTTATAAAATCCTTAATTATCAGATGTTTGACCCTCATTTTGAGAATCAATGCTCATAGTGTCCTTGTCTTTTTGTTTGTAGCATATTGGACACATGTCCCTTGGATTCATACCTTTTCTATGATCCCTAAATAAGCAAACCTTTTCTTGAGCCTGAGGACTCGATCTTATTATGCCTTTTTCTAAAAATTGGATTTTATCTTCTAAATATTTTTTAGCTGATGGTGGAGTATTTTTTGCTGGAGAAATCATGACAGAAGAAAACATATTTTTCCCACCATATGTTCTAAATCCATTTTTAAAAGCAGCTTGCAATGCTTGGAGTATTACTTTAATTCCTAATCCTCTTCTGTAATGAACATCATTTTCATTTAAGTTATGAAAAATCTTTCTTTCAGTATTAACTGAATAAGTAAAGGCTAAATTAACCTTTTCTATCTGAATAAAGTGAAAAGCTGGATAATAAAATTCATTATAAAAATCAGGCCCTGCAGAAAAGAGTTTTAGAGCCATGACATCTTTTGGAGTTATTGTGGGATTATTTAGATAACAATCTCTAACTCCATCTTTAACCCATTTTGGTAAACAAGAGATTTCAGGAAAATCGGGTAGAGTAAGATATATCTTATTGACTGCTCCAAAATCATACCAGTATCTTATCTCTTCAGCAGAGTTTCCTTGTAGATAATTGATTCTAGGGAAGATCCCTGTAAAATCAATATATCTTATATCTGTATTTTGAAGGCCATATAGTTCCTTCATTTTGAACCATTGTTGCTCAACATAATTTGGTTGAGTTGGCAATTCTTGAAAAATATTTTTAAAGGTAGAGCTTTTCCCCGTATTAGGGAAAAATGAAAAAGATTTTTCTTTAGGTTCTTCCTGGTCAGAGGTAAGATCTATCGTTTGTACTCCAACTGATGAAGTGGAAGGATTATCTCTTTTTTCCCTTTTTACTTCAGGATAAATGAAAGAAAGATCTACTCTTTCTTTTATGTGATGCTTTACCAGAAGCTTTATCTTCATACTGTCAAACTCATAAAATGATATCTTAGAATTTATGAGAAGACAATTTCTCTCAATCAAATCCTTTATATCTGGGATCTTCTCGGGGATTGTTTCAATGATGCTTAACATTTCTCCCATATCTTTTGCAATTTCTTTTATCGACTTTATTTGTTTATCCATATCATCAATATATTTATCCATCCTTTGGGCTAATTCTTGCTCCTCCATCTCTGGTTAAGAAATCTGCTAAAACATTTTTATCAGATTTGATTATTTCTATATCAAAATGATACTCAGACAATAGTGTTTGCCACCTAATAAGTCTTTTATATTCTGGTTTAGAAGGCAAGTTATTTTTAATAAAAGCCTTTACCTGTGTATTATCTGTCCTTAGCAAAAATTTATTTGGTAATAAAAAATAATAAAGCTTTTGACAACTTTTAATAACAGCTAATAATTCTTTTTCATTTATATGATATCTTGTTTCAGTGTCACTAAAAGTACCCGAACAATATCTACAAATACTTTCTCCTATTTTTTCATTTTCAGAATTATAATCTATTTTCTTAAGTACCCCACTCCAATAGTATTCTGAGGCATCTGTTTCTAAAATAAGATTATCATTTTCTTTAGGAAGTTGTAATTTTGGTAGGTTTTTACAATATTCCTTAATCTTTTTAACTTGGTTTTCTAGATTTTTATCAAAAGTAAATATTTTATCTTTTTTAAGTAGATTTTGAAAGGGCTTTCTTAATTCTGCAAGATTTTTTATAAAATCTGAGGCATAATTTAATATGCCAAGAAAACTTTGTACCTGTTTTTTATCTACTAACTTATTAGGAAAAGCTGTAATCTTTTCAAGAATGTGACTTTGGAGTTCTATTCCCTTTCCATCTATTTTCATCCCTAAAAAGTCTATTTTCTCTTGTAATAGACTAGTTTTCTTTTCGGATAAGGCTAACCCATGTTTTATACATAAATCTGCAAAAATATCAAGATGTTTTAGATGCAAATTAACATTGTCTGATAAAATTAAAATATCATCTATGTAAACAAAAATAAAATCATAATCTTTAAATATTATATCCATTTTCCTTTGGAATATTTGTGGTGCATTTTTTAATCCAAAAGGCATTACAAGCCATTCATATTGCCCTTGAGGAGTAGAAAAAGCTGTGTATCCAATACTATCAGGATGCATTTTTATTTGCCAAAATCCACTTTTACAATCAAACTTAGAAAATATCTTCTTATTTCTTGTCCAATTTATTAGACTTTCTTTATGAGGTAAAAAATATCCATCAAAAACAGTATTATCATTTAATTTTTTATAATTTATTACCATCCTAGGCTTACCTCTCTTAATTTCTGCATGTTTTCTTACCATGAATGCAGGAGAACTATGAGGGCTATGACTAGCTTTGATTAATTTTAAATCCAGGAGCTCTTTTATCTGGGAGCTAAATTCTTTCCGGTCTTCTGGATTATATCTCATAGGCTTTACTCTAATTTCTTTATCTTTGTCTTTCATTTCTAATTTTGCTGTTATTTGATTTTTATTCCAAAATTGTAATGGATTATCTGTATAACACTGTCTTAACTTATATTTTATATTTTCTATGTGGTTATCTAAGTTTCTTAGATTTACTTGGTAATCTAGTGGTTCTTCTGGATAATATTCCAAAATTGGTATACCTTTTTCAAGTTTGGGTTTTTGTTTGTATCCTAAATCACCACGCTGGCTTGCGCGTGTTGTAAAATTAATTGGGAATTTTCTTCCATATGCATTTTTTATTCTTTTTACAACTATTAAGTGGTGACATGGTGTTTTTAATATTATTTGATATGCTATTATATCAAAAGTTATTTTGTTAAATCTTTCTAGGAAATCATTTCCTAATAGTACATCTGATCCTGAATTATAAAAATAAAATGGTGGACATTTAACCATATATGATCCTATTAATATTGTTGGATTTTTTACTCCTCTTCTTAGAGGGATTATATCTTTTGAAAAACTAACACCGTTACAAGGTGTTAAATCTTCATGATATTCTTTTGGAAAGCAATCAGGTTTACATATGCATAACCCTGATCCACTATCTATATAAGCAGCAAAGTATTCAGCTTTATAATCTTTATAGGTTATTCCTATAGGGATGTATATACTTTTAGGACTTGTCATTTTGGTATATATATCATCTTATCATTATATGTGATTTTTAACCCATAAGAGGTTATTTGATAAGGTTTAACATTTTCTAAAAAGGTTAATCCTAGCATAATTTCTAATGTATCATTTTCATCTTCATTACCTATTAACAATCTTAATGGAATTTTTTCTTCTCCAAATTTAATTATAGTTTCTATGGCTTCATTTATTTCATGTAACTCACCATTAAAGTTAATATATTGGTGAGGTTCTTCTAACGGATATTTTTGCAAATGTTCACATAGTTTGTGATTTATATAATTTCCATTTGCACCTGTATCTATTAGTATATCTATATGAGAGAACTTTTTCCCATTGAAATATTCTCCTTTTATTTTATAATTTCTTATGTTATCTTCTTTAGCATCAATGATATTATAAAATCTATTAGAATTAGTCAACCTTGCAAGGGGATGACTAACTACACCTTTATTTGTAAAGGATAATCTAGGGGTGTTCTGGTTGGTTAATAGAATTGGTTTATCTTGTAAATCAAGACTTAATGGTCTTGAATCTATTTCTTCAATTTTAGGTAGGGTTGGTATTTGTATTTGGCATACTTCATTAAACAAAAAAGGAAAATCTATAGTATCTTTTATACTAAAACAATCAGAATGGTGAGTATTTGATATAGCATATGATATAGCAT